>BJCO01467255.1:0-11892 GCA_018326465.1 Flaveria floridana
AGTATGGATGTAAGGTTAGAGGTGTCCAGCTGGAATCAAAGTATTCCCGGCTGTAGGTAGTATTATATATATCTTCTCCCTGTAACTCTTTACATAAGTGATTTGAGTCCAAGCGTCTTGTAATCCTTTGAGTTGAGAAGCAATATATAAAAGTACCTTGAAAATTACTTGCTGTGTTAATTTTCTTACTGCTTGTTACTTGTTATATTGTGATCAACTCTTCCTAAAGACTGCTTGCCGAGTGTTGATTCACGAGTGAGTTGAGAGAGAAACCACCAGAAATCGATCCTGCAAGAATATTTGAAAATGGTAGAGGCTTGAATGCTGAGTTTTTCTAATTGCCAATATCCTTTTTACTCAAGAAATACTTATAAGGTTTTGAAATGCATACCCAAAACAAGTTTTAATTCACACGCAACATAAGGCACCCTCAATATATCCATAATGAAACCAAAATTGCATAAATGCAAAGCTTGTTTAAGGCTAAAAAATAAGCTCATATATCGGATGAAATTGAGTATAAATGTTTCATTTTATATGTTGAATATCTTCAGCAACTCGTTTTGCTTTTCAGAATATCATAAAAAATATTTTTAAGGTTATTTGGATTTGCTTTATTTGCTTATTTATTTCTTGAAAATATATATTTATATTTTTCTTAATTAAAAATAATTTTATGTCTCATGTGTTATTGCCACAAACATTAAAATAGAGTGATTTTTTGCAAAATACTTAATTATAACTTAGACCTATTTATAAGCAAAGTATCAAGCATGTATACCCTTCCCCACACTTAAACTTCACATTGTCCTTAATGTGATTCATAATAAATATTAAGTAGAGAAAGGCAAATGGAAACTCCCCAAAAATGATGAGCCAAATACTTGTGATCATTTCCTATAGGCGGCTTGAATGAGCTCAAAAGAAAACATAGGGATTAATTTAAAACATCACTAAATTATTTAAAACATAAAATTAAAGTCCTAAGCACACATAACAAAATAAAAATAAATAGACTAAAGTAACATAGTGCCATGTTTTGGTTACAGATCCTTGGCTAGACCCTTCTCCACACTTAGTTTTTAATGAGGTAGAGGTTTATCACCTCCGAGAAAATCTTAGTTGGTACATCGATTTGGCCATTAACTGATGACCATTGACTTTGAAGCTTAGTCCCTCTTGTTTTCAACCTTGATAGCATTTAGTGAGCCTAGTATATAACCGTAGCTCATTACACTGCTTTAGAACATTATGCATTAACCTAACTTATATTAATTGTAGTTGTGTGTTGCCCTTTCTTAGAGACGTCTTCTGCATCAAGACTGATCTACATCCCAGACTCAGATGAGGAGTATGGACTTGCATCTCTGACCTTGTCACAGGGTCCATACCTGCGCTTCAAACTTGTACGCCCAACGCCAGGCTTCAGCCGACTAGCCTTGTCGAGACCGAGACCCCTGCATTTTCTTCTACTCCTGTCCCCACTCCCACTCTAGATCCCATTCCTTACACTACTGAGACCTTACCCATGACCTAATATTCTGGGTTACCTCCCCCTCCCCCAAGCTCGTATTGGTGTATGCCTACACCAGGGGCTTACCCCTGTATTTTCTTCTACTCCTGTCCCCACTCCTACTCTGGATCCCATTTCTGACACCACTAAGACCTTACCCATGACCTGATATTACAGGACTCACTTGTATCATTGGGCTGATGATACCGATGGCTATCAAGTGACCATGTCATACATTTTTATCGAGCTACCACTTGAGCCTAGCAACACAGCCACTGATGCCCAGCCAGCTGATCCTTCCCCCAAGCTAGTCGATAGCCTCCCCAAGCCTACTGATTCCACTCCTCAGCCAGCTGACACTGAGGTAGTCGACCTCGATTCTGAGACTACTGATTCTGTCTCATAAAAGGCCGACATTGACTTAGTGTATTCCTATTTGGAGCCTAGTGGATTCCTATTTGGAGCCTACTAAGTCCATTCCTCATTCCATTGACTCTATTTCCCACCCAGTCGACCTGATTCCCCAGCCTACTGACCCTACTCCCCAGATTATGGACATCGGCCCTTGTGATATCACTCCTGAGCCTACTGAACCCACCCGTGTGGCCACTATTCCTGAGATAGTGGCTACAGATGCCTACCGTGACGTCGACCCAATGTTACCACCACCATCATACCGCCGATATCGGACTTATCCTGGGGTGCGTTGTGTGCACACACACCTAGGAAGTGGGTTCGTATCCCAATCCGCCCTGCCACACCTGCCCGTGACCGTACCCACAAGTCTGCGCCTAAAAGGCGAAGGATCGATATCTATCGGTGGGAATGGATGCCTAGCTGTAACACCCGAAAATTTTGTCAAAAGAAAAGAAAACAAAAAAGTATCTAGAAAGAAAAGAAAATGGAATAAAGAGGAGGGGCTAAAGTGTAAAAAGTATAAAAGTCAAAATATTTTATTATATTATGGGTATGGCCGCCCATAATAAGCTTTCACATCTTCTTTTTGGCTGAAAGAAGAAAGAAAGAGAAGCAGAAGTCCTTCTCTCGGTTTTTCAAGAAGAAGAAGCTAAAAGTTTCGAAGGTAGGTGTTTCTTTGTGTAATTAGTTAGGTTTTTTTAAGGTTTCACCCTTAGAAACCGGTTGTTGGGTGTTCTATGTGTTTTGGTGTTTGTGGTGACTTGTTTTAGGTGTTAAAACTCTTTGAAAGCTTGAATTCGAAGAAGTTGTTTCAAGGATACAAAAGGTGAGTTCTACACCTCGGTTTTAAATGTTTTTAAACTTCTTTGGGGCTGAAATTGCATATTTAAAATGTTTTACAACTATTGCTTATGTAACCGTATGTATTTATGCATGTATGTTGAAGTCTTATGGTTGTTTATATGCTGTTGATGCTTAAAATGATAGATATAAGTCAAGAGCATGTTAGGATGGTGATTGGGACTGAAAATAAGTTAGAAACATGCAAAATAGTAGGCCATGCGCCCAAGCAGGGCCCATGCACCTGAATTGTGCCTTAGAAAAGCCTAAGTGTTGGGGTCATGCGCCCCAATAGTGCACATGCGCCCAAAACATTGCCTAAAAATACTAAGTGTAGGCTCATGCGCCCAAAAAGTACCTCATGCGCCTAAGAATATTGCATAGAAAGATTAAGTAGGCTCATGCCCTGAACAGTAGTTCATCCGCCTAGGCATATGGCCAAGACGCCTAAGTTTTGGGGTCATACGCCCTAATAGTGCTCATGCGCCCAAACTTTCCTCAGGCGCCTAAGTACATGCCCATGCGCCTGAATAGTTAATGCGTCCAAAAGTAGGCTGAAAATGTATAAGTGTAGAGTTCATGCGCCCGAATATTGTTGATAAACCTAAGCAGGTATCATGCGCCTGCATAGTTCTCATACTCCTGAAACACTTAGAATTTTTCTGAAATTTGGGAAAGATCAGAATTTTAGGGTTTGACCCTAGTTTGACTTAAGGCTTATATTTGTTCATTTTATTAATGTTTATGGTCTGTTTTTATGTTCCATATTATATACTATCATATGACTTTACGTGGTGTGTTTATGGTCGTATACGTAAAGTATTATCATAATGAAAGTGAAAGATTAATGATAATGACAGTGGAACATAAAGAATGAACGAATGAAAAGTCTTGCAAGGAAAATGAAAGGATGTTCACAGCTCATTGAGAGTTGCTAGCTCCACTGTGTGTAATATAGCATGCGATTTTTGCTAACCCATGAGGGTTCAAACACAGGGGGGTCAGTCTTGGTGACTGATCCATAGTATGAAACGAGATCCTTGTCACTTTACCCCGGAAATGAGGTGGCTACGTGCCCAACGATGGGGGTAAAGTTTTGACAGGATCTAGAAACAATGAAAGATAATGATAAAGTACGAAACGAACGAATACGTGCGATAATGAATGATGAATGAGGGTATACCTTGATGTATGTACGATGAATGGTCATGTGCGAAAGTAAAGAAAGTATTTTATTGAAAAAGAGTATTTTCATATATAAACTGTATAAAGTATTTCAATACTTTAAAACTATAACTCACTCAGCAAAGCTGACTGTTATGGATTTTCAATTGGCAGGTAAATTTTGCTAAGGATGGCGCACCGGGAGGCTACTCGGCAGGGCAACACTGACATCCGTTCATGCATAAATTACTCTTGTTTTGAAATGAAATTAATCGATGCTTTTGTAACTTAAGAACAATGTTGTATTGTTTAACAACAGTAATTATCAATGAAATGAATATATGATTTTTGTTAATGAAATTCCGCAGCTTAATCTTATGAAATGTGTAATGTTTTAATTATTATGCGCGATGAATGTCCAACTGTAAGCATCCCGGGAATGGGGCCTTACAAGTTGGTATCAGAGCCAAAGTTTAAGAGAAACGGGTAAATATTTTCAAAAAACCTAATCTTAAACTGAGAATGGGACTAAAGGAAAGGGATGCCAGCCTGAGTAGCTACGTGCCATCAGGTATTTCTTTTCCCAACATTAATTGGAGTTATGTGTGTGTACTATTTGATTATGAGCTCATAGTAGATTTAGATACTGATTTAGTTAGGATATGAAATGCTTGGAGTGTGAAGAGTAAAGTAAGTGGCAATTACCTTGAATGATCGTGTTAGTGTTTAAATCTTATAGTGATTAGAGGATGGCTGGAGGTAGATCGTCTAAGGCCTCTAGGGGTGGAGTACATGGTGGACGTGGTGCTGAACTGCGAGTTACGAGGAATAGGGCTAAGACTACTGAGAGGACACGTGAAGATCCCGAGATCCATCACCATGAAGGTGGCAATGAGATTGCGAACTTGAGAGCCTCGGTGAAAGAGGCAGTAGTAGAGGAGGTTCATCAAGTTATGCAGAAGATTCTGCCATTGTGGTGACTGAAGTGATTAAGGTTGTGAGGGAGGATGAAAAGAAGGAAAGAAAGGAAAAAGAGGAAGACCACCGGGGGAGGAGAAAGAGAACAATCGGAGACTGAGACGGTTGTCCCGAGTGAGGAGGAGGAGGAAGAAGCGGTGCTGGAAACTGCATGGGGTTGTAACTATGGGGCATTTCAAAGATGCAAGCCCCCAACATTCGATAGGAATGGCAATACTGCTATTGCTCACCGATGGGTGAGGGAGATGGTGGCTGTACTTGATATCAGTGAGTGCTGAGAAAACCAGAAGGTGAAGTTTGCTACCCACTCGTTTGTGGACTCGGCCTTATGTTGGTGGGACAACATTGTCCAGGTCGAGGGTAGCAGGGCCATTGGCAGAATGCGGTGGCCAGAACTAAAGAAGTTGGTGATTGAGGAGTTCTGTCCTCACAGGGAGTTGGATAAGATAGAGAGGGACTTCTTGTAGCTGGAAGCGGGAAATATGACGAACCAACAGTATACCGCAAAATTTACGAGATGGCAAGGTTAGTGCCGGATCAGGTGACTCCAATATCAAGGAAGATCAAGAGGTACATTCAGGGTCTGCCGGCAGATATCCGTAGACATCTGATTGCCACCCGGCCAGGTACGTTCAGGTTGGTAGTCTAGTTGGCGGGGAGGCTATATGATGAGAGGGAGGTGGTGGTCGTGGCGGAGGGGAGTAAAAAGAGTGGTGGTGACAGGAACTGGAATTGGAAGCGGTTTGGTCATGGCGGTTTCACCCCAAACAACAAGAGGATGAGGGTGGATGACCATAGGGTGGTGTCATCAAGTTCGGGGATGAAGAAGTGCGATAGATGTGGAAGGGAGCACATGGGCGAATGTAAGTGGGGAGAGAATGCGTGATTCAAGTGTGGAAAGCCCGGTCATGTGGCGAAGATGTGTGGAGTTATACGGTGTTATAACTATGGCGAGGAAGTCCATCTGAGTAGGGATTGCAAGAAGCCAAGGGCCTAAAGCTCTGGGATGAAGAAGAGGACGGAAGAAGGAGGACGGAGGGCAAGTGCTAGAGCCTTCACGATGACCACAGAGGAGGCTAGGGTGGACCCCGATGTCGTGTCAGGTATTTTTCTAGTAAACCAAACTTGTGCCCCTATATTATTTGATTCTGGTGCTAGTAAGAGTTTCATTTCTACTGCATTCTGTGCTAAATTGCCTGTTAGTATTAGGAGTATTGATGATCCATTCGATGTAGAAACTACTCTTGGTAAGTCTACTAGAATTTCTAATATGATAGAAGACTCCGACATAGAATAATAAGGCCATAGGTTTTCTGCTAAACTATTTGTGATGCCCCTAGGCGGATTTGATGTAGAACTAGGGATGGATTGGTTAGCGACCTATGAGGCGAATATTGTGTGTCGAAAGAAAATGATTCGATTAATTGCGCCTGGTGGAAGTTTGGTAACGGTCTACGGTGATCATGTTACTACAGTTCCGAAGGTGATTTCGATGGCGGTGGTAGAAAAGTGCATGAGACGTGGATGTAGTGCCTATCTGTCCTACGTGGAAGATGTGGACGCGTCAGTACCACAATTGTCTGACATACCAGTGGTATGCGACTTCCAAGATGTGTTCCCAGAAGATTTATGAGGTATGCCACCAAATCGTGAGATTGAATTTCAAATTGATTTGATACCCGGTACTCAACCCGTTGCCAAAGCACCATATTGATTAACTCCAACCGATATGAAAGAACTAATGGTTCAACTACAGGAGTTGATGGATAAAGGGTTCATCAGACCAAGCATCTCTCCTTGGGGTGCTCCGGTTTTGTTTGTAAAGAGGAAGGATGGTAGTATAAGGATGTTTATCGACTACCGTGAGCTGAACAAGTTGATATTGAAGAATCGGTACTCGTTACCAAGGATTGATGACTTGTTTGATCAGCTCCAAGGTGCCAATTGGTTCTCAAGGATAGATCTCCGATCTGGATACCATCAATTGAAGGTGAAGGAGCAAGATATTCCTAAGACAGCTTTTCGCACACGTTATGGACACTACGAGTTTCTCGTTATGTCTTTCGGTCTAACTAACGTGCCAGCTGCCTTTATGGATTTAATGAACCGAGTGTGTCGGCCAATGTTGGATAAATCAGTGATCGTGTTCATCGATGATATCCTGATTTATTCTAGAAATGAGGAAGAACATGCCGGCCACATACGTAAGGTGTTGGAGACACTTAGAAGAGAGAAGTTGTATGCTAAATTCTATAAGTGTGATTTTTAGTTGCGAGAAGTCCAATTTTTGGTTCACGTGGTAAACGCTGAAGGAATTATGGTGGACCCGGCAAAGGTTGAGGCAGTAATGCAATGGAAGTCTCCAAACACGCCATCCGAGATTTGCAGTTTCTTGGGTTTGGCGGGCTACTACAGAAGATTTATTCAAGACTTTTCCAAGATAGCCTTACCTTTGACTAAATTGACTCGCAAGGATGTGAAGTTTGTGTGGGGTCATGAATAAAAGGATGCTTTCGAGGAGTTAAAGACGAGATTAACTCAAGCTCCTGTCTTGACATTACCCGAAGGGAGTGAGAACTTAGTGGTATATTCAGATGCTTCTTATACGGGACTGGGTTGCGCGTTGATGCAACGTGGAAGGGTAATAGCCCATGCATCCTGACAGCTGAAAATCCACAAAGTCAATTATCCCACCCATGACTTGAAGCTAGCGGCTGTGGTCTTCACGTTGAAAATTTGGAGACACTACTTATACGGGATGAAGTGCACCATCTTCATGGACCACAAGAGCTTAAAGTATTTCTTTGAGCAAAAGGATCTCAACATGAGGTAAAGGAGATGGTTAGATCTCATCAAAGACCATGACTGTGAGATCCGTTATCATCCATGTAAGGCCAATGTTGTGGCCGATCCCCTTAGCCGAAAGGAGAGACCCAAACTAATTCGGTTGAAGGCCTATCGGTTGGTTATGACCACTGATGTGATGAAACATATCAAGGAGTTTCAGGATAAAGCACTTAAAGAGGATTGGATTAATTCCGAATGAATAAAGGGTCTAGTCGTAGAATTGGGTGAGAACACTCTTGGCGTTAGAACCCGAAATGGACGGATGTGGATCCCTCATTATAGAGACCTACGAGGGCGAATCATGGATGAAGCTCATAAAACTCGATAGTCGATTCATCCCGGTGCCATGAAGATGTACTAGGACATGAAGAAGGATTACTGGTGGCAGGGAATGAAGCGCGATGTAGTGGAGTATGTGAGTAAGTGCCTTTCTTGCTTGCAAGTGAAGGCATAGCATCAGAAGCCATACCGGAGTACAAGTGGATCAGAAGCCATACCGGAGTGGAAGTAGGAGCACATCACCATGGACTTCATAACGAAGCTACCTCATACGGTGAGGGGGTACGATACCATTTGGGTGATAGTTGATAGTCTGACAAAGAGTGCTCACTTCTTACCGATCCGCGAGACATACTCATCCGAGTGTTCATCAGGTAGATTGTAGCTCGTCACGGTGTACCAGTGTCTATTGTGTCTAATCATGACACTCGGTTTTCATCCAAGTTTTGGAAAAGATTTCATGATGCAATGGGGACGATGCTACACATTAGCACGGCTTATCATCCTCAGATAGATGGTCAGTCTGAGAGGACGATTTAGACGCTCGAGGATATGCTTCGAGCATGCATGATCGACTTTGGAGGAAGTTGGGATGATCACTTACCATTAGTTGAATTCATATACAACAACAGTTATCATGTCAGCATTGGTATGCCTCCTTATGAGATGCTATATGATAGGAGGTGTAGGACGCCCGTATGCTGGGGTGATATCAGGCAAAAAGAGTTGGGAAGTATCGAGGTGATCGAGGCTACAACAAAAAAGTTAGAAAGGATTAAAGCCTTTATGAAGGCAACCAAGGATAGACAGAAGTCGTATGCCGATAAAAGGCATAGACCGATCGAGTTCAACGTAGGCGATAGAGTCATGTTGAAGGTCTCACCTTGGAAGGGGATTATTCGATTTAGAAAACGGGGTAAGCTAAGCCGAAGATACATAGGGCCTTTCCGAATCATTGCACGAGTAGGAGAGGTGGCCTATCGATTAGAACTACCCGATGAGTTAAGTGGAACTCATCTAACATTCCATGTATCTCATCTGAAAATGTGCTTAGCTGACGAAGATATGGTTGTACCACTGGATGATATCGAGGTGGACGAACGACTTAATTATATAGAGCAACCAGTGGCAATCATAGATCGAAAGGAGAAGAGGTTGAGAAATAAAGTGGTTCCACTTATGCGTGTGCAGTGGAAATACCGAAAGAGTTTAGAGTCTACGTGGGAGACTGAAAATAAATGAGACAACATTACCCACAATTATTCAAAGAGTGATAGGTTTCAGGGATGAAACCTCTTTAAAAGGTGAATACTTGTAACACCTGAAAATTTTGTCAAAAGAAAGAAAACAAAAAGTATCTAGAAAGAAAAGGAAATGGAATAAAGAGGAGGGAATAAAGTGTAAAAAGTACAAAAGTCAAAATATTTTATTATATTACGGGTATGGCCGCCCATAATAAGCTTTCACATCTTCTTTTGGGATGAAATAAGAAAGAAAGAGAAGCAGAAGTCTTTCTCTCGGTTTTTCAAGAAGAAGAAGCTGAAAGTTTCGAAGGTAGGTGTTTTTTTGTGTAATTAGTTCGGTTTTCTTTATGGTTTCACCCTTAGAAACCGGTTGTTGAGTGTTCTATGTGTTTTGGTGTTTGTGGTGACTTGTTTTAGGTGTTAGAACTCTTTGAAAGCTTGAATTCAAATAAGTTGTTTCAAGGCTACAAAAGGTGAGTTCTAGACCTCGGTTTTAAATGTTTTTAAACTTCTTTGGGGCTGAAATTGCATATTTAAAATGTTTTACAAGTATTGCTTATGTAATCGTATATATTTGTGCATGTATGTTAAAGTTTTATGGTTGTTTATGTGTTGTTGATGCTTAGAATGATAGATATAAGTCAAGAACCTGTTAGGATGGTGATTGGGATTGAAAATAAGTTAGAAACATGCAAAACAGTTGGCCATGCGCCCAAATAGAGCCCATGCACCTTAATTGTGCCATAGAAAAGCCTAAGTGTTGGGGTCAGACGCCCCAATAGTTCACATGCGCCAAAAACATTGCCTGAGCACTATTGAAAGGCAAACAGTACCTCATACGCCTAAGAATATTGCCTTAGAAAGACTAAGTAGGCTCATGCGCCTGAACAGTAGTTCATGCGCCCAGACATATGGCCCAGACGCCTAAGTGTTGGGTCATACGCCCCAATAGTGCTCATGCGCCCAAACTTTCCTCAGGCGCCTAAGTATATGCCCATGTGCCTGAACAGTTCATGCGCCCAAAAGTAGGCTGAAAATGTCTAAGTGTAGAGTTCATGCACCCGAATAGTGTTGATACGCATAAGCAGGGCTCATGCGCCTGCGTAGTTCTCATGCGCCTGAAACACTTAGAATTTTTCTGAAATTTAGGAAAGATCAGAATTTTAGGGTTTGACCCTAGTTTTTCTTAAGGCTTATATTTGTTCATTTTATTAATGTTTATGGTCTGTTTTTATGTTCCATATTATATACTATCATGTGACTTTACGTGGTGTGTTTATACTCGTATACGTAAAGTATTATCATAATAAAAGTGAAAGATTAATGATAATGATAGTGGAACATAAAGAATGAATGAATGAAAAGTCTTGCAAGCAAAATGAAAGAAGGTTCACAGCTAGTTGCTAGCTCAACTGTGTATAATATAGCACGTGATTTTGGCTAACCCATGAGGGTTCACACACAGAGGGATCAGTGTTGGTGACTGATCCATAGTACGAAACCGGATCCTTGTCACTTTACCCCGGTAATGAGGCGGCTGTGTGCCAGGAATGAGGTTGCTGCGTGCCCAATGATTGGGTAAATTTATGACAGGATCTAGAAACAGTAAAAGATAATGATAAAGTACGAAACGAACAAATACGTGCGATAATGAGTGATGAATAAGGGTATACCTTGTTGTGGTACGATGAATGCTCACATGCGAAAGTAAACAAAGTATTTTATTGAAAAAGAGTATTTTCATATATAAACTGTATAAAGTATTTCAATACTTAAAAACTAGAACTCGCTCAACAAAGGTGACTTTTATGCATTTTCAGTTGGCAGGTGAGTTTTGCTGAGTATGGCACACGAGGAGGCTACTCGGCAGGGCAAAACTGGCATCCGTTCACGCATAATATTATTGTGTTTTGTAATGCAATTAATCGATGCTTTTGTAATTTATGAACAATTGCAGGATCGTTTGTGGGTCACTCAACAGATGGTTTTTCTCTGAAACTCATCTTGAATCAACACTCAGCAAGTAGTCTATAAAGAGTTGATCAGAATATACCAAGTAGCAAGCAGTAAGAAAATAAACACAGCAAGTAAATTTTTAAGGTACTTTTATATATTGCTTCTCAACTCAAAGGATTACAAGACTCTTGGACTCAAAATCGCTTATCTAATGAGTTAAATGGAGAAGATATATATAGTACTACCTACAGCCAGATATACTTTGATACCAGCTGGACACCTCTAACCTTACATCTATACTACAAGACTCTAGGTGAGGTCTTTCAGGCATTTTGCCTGAGAGTTGGTAGTCAGGAAATGTCCCTGACTTACCTTTTGTCACCAACTAAAGTTGGTAACATGTACTATCATAAAAAGGTGAACAGTAGAATAAAGTATGGTCAACAACATGGATCTTTAGGAAGATGCCATGTTGTATCAGCGGTCTGCAGCGGACTGTCAGGGACCATACTTATATCTCCTGGACATAGCATTGTCTTCAGAAGGATAAAGTGCTTCGGAAGTATAACTTCTTCCGAAGCCACTTGTACTTCGGAAGACTGCTTCTTCCGAGGCTTGGAGTCTTCTTTGTCTTCGGAAGCAGACTTTGTCTTC
>BJCO01467261.1:0-18707 GCA_018326465.1 Flaveria floridana
TTAATAATAGGAGTGTATGGATTATACAATTAAATGGGTTAGTTGTATATGTATCTAGTTAAAAGACTTGTTAACATTTTATGTGTTATAATTTTAAAGGGGGAAAGCTCTTATAATTCAAAATATTGGCCGCACCTTTGCTTGTTCCCCATTGGACCTTCATATCCTTGGAACACACAAGTCTTTTAATAATCCATGGCTCCACATTCTCAAAAATAGACACACATGCAACTAGACAGACCAAAAACTCTCTCCATCTCTCTCTTAACTCACGGTTTTGGACAGCAGGTTTTGGAGGTTTTTGGTTTTGATCTTGGTGTATCTCTACCTAGCAAGAGTGGTGTTTGTACAAGGCTTGGGGTATAAACACTTGAGGGTTCCTTCCTTGGAACCTTGGGGCCGATTCCATCTTCTAACATCTTCAAAGTTGCTGCTCAAAGTCACGGTTTTGGAAGCTTCATTTGGCAGCTTTCCTTTTGGAGCTTTGATGTCCAAGTCCAAGAAACTTTGATGCATGCTTGGAGGTTTATGGAGTGAACACTTGGAGACTTCAAAGCTTGAGGTTTTGGGCATATTCTTCAGCTTTCTTTGGCCGAATTTCAGCCTCTAATCTACTCTTTCTGTCGACTTCAAAAGCTTGGAGAAAGGTAGTTATGGCAGCCCCTTGTGGCTGTCATATTATTTGTTTGTTGTGTTACATAGCTTGTTCATTCACATAATAAGATCCTTTGATTATGGGTTTGCTTTCTTACATAAATATGTCACTTAAGAACACGAATTTTCAGCTTATAAACAAGTTTATAAAGCTTTATATCCGCTGCGTTTTCTGATAGTTTAAATGGTTAAACATGGATTTTGTGTTCTAGCAAACCCAACACGTACGACTATATACTACAACCTATAAATACCACTTAATTCGTGAAAAAACGTAACACTTCAAGATTTGCATACCCTAGCCGTCCAGAGCGATTTCAAAAGTTCTTAACTTTATTTAATTATTAAATTGATCTAGGTTTGCGATCTCACTGATTGGATCACCGTTCAAATTGGATTCCTCATTATTTGATTCAGTTTTACATTGAAATTGTTAGTACTCCATACGTAAGTGGTCCTAACAAGTGGTATCAGAGCTTGACTTTTGATTCTTCATGGATTCGATCGGTGATCATTTGAAATAAACGTATTTTATACAAAAATTCCTTGTTTTGGTATAAAACGTATTTTTAACGTGTGCATTAGCAGAAAGTTTTAAGCTTTTCGATTGAAAACTTTTCTTTGGGTGTTTGAAATATTTTCTGAGTCAAAAATTTATCAAAATTTCGAATTTCTCAAAATCAGTATTTACAGTCGCCCGACTATGTCATCCGTATGATTGAACCCAGTCGTATCCTTCAATCGCACGATTGAGTCAATCGCACGATTGAACACAATCGCACGATTGAACACAATCACACGATTGAGTCCAGTCGCATCAGTGGATCAGATTTTATTAATTGACTTCGTGTTTCATCAAACTTTGAGAATATGGACAATCAGAACTCAGCCTTTACTATAGGAAAGGACTCAAGGATTCAAAACTTGTTACTGTTAGAAAATGAAATCAGAAACAGTAACACACCACCAAAACTATTAACTTTTGATGAATACCCTCAATGGAGATAATCTTTTGAGATATATCTTAATGGAGTTGATCCAAACTTATGGATAGCAATTGAGACTTGGTGTAAATGGTGTTAAACTTACTCTAAGTGGAATGAATGAAGCACAAAAGGTAGCTCACAATGCTGAGAAGAAAGCATATGCTCTATTGACCCAGTCAATTCCAAAAGACATATTTCATCAGTTCTCAGAACATAAACAGTCAAAGAAATTATGGTTGGCTTTGGAAAAGAGGTATGATGGTAATGCTACTTTAAAGGCCCCGAGGTATGAGAAGAAAGCGTTTTGATTGAAAACTTTTTTTGGGTGTTTGAAATTGTTTTTGATTCAAAAATTTACAAAAATTTCAAATTTCTCATAATCAGTAATTACAGTCACTCGACTGAGTCATCCGTACGATTGAACCCAGTCGTATCCTTCAATCGCATGATTGAGTCAATCGCACGACTGAAAACAATCGCACGATTGAGTCCAGTCGCATCAGTGGATCAGATTTGATTAATTGACTTCGCGTTTCTTCAAACTTTGAGAATATGGACGATCAAAACTCAACATTTATTACCAAAAAGGACTCAAAACTTGTTACTATTAGAAAATGAAATCAGAAACAGTAACACACCACCAAAATTGTTAACTTTGGATGAATACTCTCAATGGAAACAACGTTTTGAGATAAATCTTAATGGAGTTGACCCAAACTTATGGATAGCAATTGAGACAGGTTATTCTACGCCTATTGGTGTAAATGGTGTTAAACTTACTCTAAGTGAAATTACTGAAGCACAAAGGATAATGCTGAGAAGAAAGCATATGCTCTATTGACCCAGTCAATTCCAAAAGATATATTTCATCACTTCTCCAAAATTAAACAGTCAAAGAAATTATGGTCGGCTTTGGAAAAGAGGTATGATGGCAATGCTACTTTAAAGGCCTTATAGGCCAAGGCTCTCAAGAAAGAATTTGACAACTTCTCATCCATCGGAAATGAATGCGTGGACGATATAATAGACAAATTTTATCATCTGATGAGTGAGTTTCACACACATGGGGTTACTACATCTATGGAAGATAAAGTTGCAAGTTTTGCTGATGAGCTGCCAGATAAATGGGATCCTTTTGTTTCAAATCTGAGACAAAATGATGTATTAGCTACCCTTGACATTAATGACTTTATCTTGAAATTGAGAGAGGAAGAACTGAGGCTTAAATACAAGTCCATGAATGGATCATATACTCAAAAACCATCACTATATAATGTTGTTCCAAAACCAGCTTCTTCAGGAGTACCTATTTAGACAGCTTTTGTATCTAACACCTCTGGGTATTCCAAGAGAAGGTCATCTGGAAGTGAATCTTCTGGATCATCAGGTTCTCAGTGCAACACCTCTGACTGAAATATTCCAAAGCTAAAGACTAAAAACTTAGGGAATGTTACTATTGAAGTTGCCAAGGAGCATATGGACCTAGTAGTTGCAGTTGTTTATTCATTTGATGGGTTGGTTACTGGAAAAATAGGAAATTGTCATCTTGTTGATGAAGATTATGAGTAGGTTGATGAGGCTGAATTGGAAAGAATGTACATAATGTGGGATCTTGCTAGTGTTGTTAGAAGAGCAAAGAAGTTTATGAAAAAGACTTAACAAAACCTGATTGCTACCAAGGATACAACTTTTGGTTTCAATAAAACAAAAGTCACATGTTTTAACTGTGGGGAAAAGGGTCACTTTAGAAGATAATGTGTGAATCCTAAGAAGACTAGAAATGGTAATCCTTTCACCTCAAACAACCAATAAGACATGGAAAAGAAAGCGACTTCAACAAGCCAGGGTTCCAAAGCTATGGTAGCTCAAGGAGATGAAGGACAGGACTGGACTTTCAGGTTTATTTCTGATGGTGTAATGTTGCTTTAGTGGATGATCTTGATGATGATTTAGCAAGTGAAAGAAAAACATGGTTGATAGTCCTAATTCAGACATAGAGGAAGCCATGGACGTAGTGGAACTGTAACACCTGGAAATTTTGTCAAAAATAAAATAAAGAAAAGAAACAAGAAAGAGGAAAAGAAAAGTATCTTGTAAGAAATAAAAATGAACACAAATGGAGGGGGTAAAAGTGTACAAGATACAAAACTTATTATATTTAAAAGGTGGCATGGCCGCCCACACCACCCTTACCAACTGCAGTCGACCTTTTAGAGAGAGAAAGAAGGAAGATCTTTGGTTTTAGAGTGAGAAAGAAGCTAAACTCAGCCAAGGTAAGCAAATTTAGCATAAGTAGTTCGGTTTTTATGGATTTTCAACCATGAAAACCATTTCTACATGTTCTTATGTGTGTACATGTGTTCGGGTATGTGTTTTTGGACATGCTAGGTGTTAGAAACTTCTAAAAAGTTCAAGTTGAAGATTTTGAGCTTGAAAGCGGCTTAGGTGAGCTCTAGACTCCTTCTTTACATGTTTTAAAAAGTTTTTAGGGCTGAAAATATATTGAAAATGATTTTATATTTTTTTATATATGTAACCGTATGCATTTATGCTTTTATGGAGATGCTCTACGGTTGTCTAAGTTATGTTTAAGCTTATAATAGTTATAACAACCCTAGAACAGGTTAATATGATGATTGGGACTGAAAATAACTTGAAAACATGTTAAATAGGTTGTTCATGCGCCTACATAAGACTCATGCGCCTGAAATTACCTTAGAAAAAGTTGAGTGCTTCCCATGCACCCAAATAGGGCCCATGCTCCTAGCCTTTTGCCTTAAATATATTAAGTAAGGTCATGCGCCCAAACAGGGCCCATGCGCCTGAAAATGAGCCTTAGAAAGTTAAGTATATGGTGATGTGCCCTAATAGTGCCCATGCGCCTAACTTATTCCTCAGGTGCCTAAGTGTAATCTCATGCGCCTGAATAGTTCATGCACCCAAGACTTAGTAGGAAAAAGGATGAAGTGTAGGGCCATGCACCTGAATAGTGCTGATGCGCCTAAGTAGGGCTCATGCGCCTGCATAGTGAACATGCGCCCAGAACACTTAGAAATTTTCTGAAATTTTGAAGAAAAACAGAATTATTAGGGTTTGACCCTAGTTTGACTTTAGGGCTTTAATTGTTATTATTATGCATGATTATGAACTGTTCTTATGTTCCATATTAACTATTATTGTGTGACTTTACGTGGTGTGTTTACGATCGTATACGTAAAGTATTATCGTTAATAAAAGTGAAAGATTAATGATAAAGAAAAGTGGAACATAAAGAAATGAATGAAAGTCTTGCAAGCAAATGAAAAGGAGGTGCACGACTATGTTGTCATTAGCTCAACTGTATGTGGTTTAGCTAACCCAAAGGATGCATGTAGGGTTAGTCATTGAGACTGACAGGGACCCTTGTAGCATACCCTAGGTGACTGGGTTAGCTTAGTGCACAATGTTCATGGTCTATTTATAGACCACAGGCCTAGCATCAGCTTCGTGCATAATGTTCGGGGCATTGCACATTGGTTCGTAAGAAAGTGAAATATCATGATAATAGTATGAAATAAACAAACTCATACAGTAATGGAATGAAAGAAAGTATTACCTTGATGTATGTATGATGTGTGATCACAAACCAAAATAAAGAAAGTATTTTACAACAAAGGATATTTTCATATGTCTATACAAGGTATTTTAATACTTTTTAAACTAGAACTCACTCAACAACGCTGACTTTTATACATTTTCAATTGGCAGGTAAATATTGCTGAGGATGGCACGAGGGTGAAGCTACTCGGCGGGGCAAGACTGACATCCATTCATATTTTGATTATATTGTTGTTTTATAATGCATTTAAACAATCTTTTTTGTAACTAATGAACTACGATGTATTGCTTAACAACAGTAATTAATAATAAAATGAATGGGCTTTTGTTAACATAATTCTGCTGCAATGTTTTGTGAAATGTATAATATTATTTATGCTTAGTGCTATGATTGACCAACTGTGAGGTGCCCGGGAACGGGGCCTTACATGTTGCTATCAGAGCCATAGTTTAAGAGAATTGGGTAAAATAGTTTCAAAAACCTAAACTTAAACTGAAAATGGGATGAATGGAGGGATGTCAGCCCGAGTAGCTACGTGCCATCAGGTATTTCTTTCCTTAAAGTTAACCAGTCTTATGTGCGTGTGCTATTTGACTTATGTGTTCTTAGTAGATTTAGGTACTGATGTAGTCAGGATAGAAAAGCTTGGGGTGTAAAGAGTAAAGTAAGTGGCTAATCACAACTGGCCATTGTAATTAGGGACCTACTATACTTAACATAAACTGAGCTATTACCTTGAATGACTGTGTTAGTGTTTAAATCTTATAGTGATTAGAGAATGACTGGAGCTAGATCATCTAAGGCCTCTAGGGGTGGAGCACAAGGAGGACATGGTGCTAAACACATGTTACTAGGAATAAGACTAAGACTGCTGAGAGGGCCCGAGAAGAGCCCTAGATGCATCACCAGGAGGGTGGTGATGAGAGTGCGAACTTAAGGGCTTCGGTGAAAGAGGCTGTGGTAGAGGAAGTCCATCAAGTCATGCAGACTATTCTACCATCTGTAGTAACTGAAGTGATCAAGGCTGTAAGGGAGGACGAGAAGAAATAAAGGAGAAGGACCACATGAAGGGAAGAGAGGGAACGACTGGAGACCGAGATGATTGTCTTGAGTGAGGAGGAGGAGGTAGAAGCAGTGCAGGAAACTGCACGAGGATGTAACTATGGGGCATTTCAAAGATGTAAGCCCCCAACTTTTGATGGGAACGGCAATGTGGCTGCTGCTCACCAATGGGTGAGGGAAATGGAGGCGGTGCTAGATATCAGTGAGTGCTGAGAAGATCAGAAGGTGGAGTTTGCCACCCACTCGTTGGTGGACTCGGCCTTATGCTGGTAGGACAATATTGTCCAGGCCGAAGGTAGCAGGGCCATTAGAAAGATGAGGTGGCAAGAACTGAAAAAAGTTGGTGATTGAGGAGTTCTGTCCTCACAGGGAGTTGGACAAGATTGAGAGGAAGTTCCTGTAGCTGGAAGCGGGAACTATGACGCACCAATAGTATACCATCAAATTTAACGAGATGTCAAGGCTAGTGCCTGATCAGGTGACTCCGATATCAAGGAAGATTAAGAGGTATGTCCAGGGGTTGCCGGCTGATATACGTAGGCACTTGATTGCTGCCGACCAAGTACCTTTCGATCAGCTGTAGACCTGGAGGGTAGGTTATATGATGAGCGAGAGGAAACTATGGTGGAGGCGAAGAAGACAAGTGGTGTTGACAAGAGCTGGAATAGGAAGCGGTTTGGACGTGGTGGTTTCGTTCCAAACAACAAAAAAATGAAGTTGGATGATAGCAGGGCAACATGAAGCTCGAGGCTGAGAAAGTGTAATAAATATGGAAGGGAGCATACCTGCGAGTGTAGGTTGGGATTGAACATATGCTTCAAGTGTGGGAAGCCTGGACATATTGCTAGAGACTAAAGAGTGTCGAGGTGTTATAGTTGTGGTAAGGAGGGCCACGTGAGTAAGGACTGCAAGAAGCCAAGGGCTGAGAGTTCTAGGGTGAAGAAGAAGAAGGCTAAAGAAGGAGGGCAGAGGGCAAGTGCTAGAGCTTTCATGATAACACGGGAGGAGGCCAGAGAGGATCCTGATGTCGTGTCAGGTATGTTTCTAGTAAACCAAAATTGTGCCTCTGTATTATTTGATTCCGTACTAGTAGGAGTTTTGTTTCTGCTACTTTCTGTGCTAAATTGTCTGTTAGTAGTAGGAGTGTTAATGAGCTATTTGATGTTGAAACAGCTATTGGTAAGTTTACTAGAACTACTGATATGATAGAGGACTGTGTCGTAGAACTAGAAGGCCATAGGTTTCTTGCCAATTTACATGTAATGCCCCTAGGTGGATTCAATTTAGTACTAGGGATAGATTGGTTAGCAACCTATAAGGCGAACATCGTGTGTCGTAAGAAGATGATTCGACTAGTTACGCACGATGGAAGTTCAGTGACGATCTACGGTGATCGTGTTACTACAATTCCGAAGGTGATTTCGATGGCGGTGGCAGGGAAGTGCATGAGATGTGGATGTAGTGCCTATCTGGCCTACGTGAAAGATGTGGACACGTCAGTACCACAACTGTCCGACGTACTAGTGGTGTGTAACTTCCTAGACGTGTTTCCAGAAGACTTACCAGGTGTGCCACTGGATCAGTAAATCGAGTTCCAAATTGATCTGATACCCGATGCTTAACCCGTTGCCAAAGCACCGTATCGATAAGCTCTGACTGAGATGAAAGAACTCAGGGTTCAACTGTAGGAGTTGATGGACACAGGGTTCATTCGACCGAGTATCTCTCCACGGGGTGATCTGGTCTTATTTGTGAAGAAGAAAGACGGTACTATGTGCATCGACTACCGAGAGCTGAATAAGTTTACGGTGAAGAATCGGTATCTGTTACCGAGGATTGATGACTTGTTTGATCAGCTGCAAGGTGCAAGTTGGTTCTCAAGGATAGATCTTCGATCTGGTTATCATCAGCTGAAGGTAAAGGAGCAGGATATCCCTAAGACAGCTTTTCGCATGCGTTATGGACACTACGAGTTTCTTGTTATGTCTTTCGGTTTGACAAACGTATAGCTGCCTCTATGGATTTGATGAACCGAGTGTGTCAGTCCATGTTAGATAAATCAGTGACTGTGTTTATTGATGATATGTTTTCTAAGTTATGTTTAAGCTTAGAATAGTTATAACAAGCCTAGAACAGGTTAATATGATGATTAGGACTGAAAATAACTTGAAAACATGTTAAACAGGTTGTTCATGTGCCTACATAAGGCTCATGCGCCTACATAAGGCTCATGCGCCTGAAATTACCTTAGAAAAAGTTAAGTGTTGCCCATGTGCCCAAACAGGGCCATGCGCCTAGCCTTTTGCCTTAGAATATACTAAGTAAGGTCATGCCCCCAAACAGGGCCCATGCGCCTGAAAATGAGCCGTAGAAAGTTAAGTATATGGTGATGCGCCCTAATAGTGCCCATGCGCCTAACTTATTCCTTAGGAACATAAGTGTAAACTTATGTGCTTGAATAGTTGATACGCCCAAGACTTAGTAGGAAAAAGGATTAAGTGTAGGGTCATGCACCTGAATAGTGCTGATGCGCCTAAGCAGGGCTCATGCACCTGCATAGTGCTCACATGTCCAGAACACTCAGAAATTTTCTAAAATTTTGAAGAAAAATAGAATGATTAGGGTTTGACCCTAGTTTGACTTTATGGCTTTAATTGTTATTATTATGCATGATTATTAGTTGTTCTTATGTTCCATATTAACTATCATTATGTGACTTTACGTGGTGTGTTTATGATCGTATACGTAAAGTATTATCGTTAATAAAAGTGTAAGATTATTGATAAAGAAAATTGGAACATAAAGGAATGAATGAAAGTCTTGCAAGAAAATGAAAAGGAGGTGCACGACCATGTTATCGTTAGCTCAACTATATGTGGTTTAGCTAACCCGAAGGATGCATGCAGGGTCGGTCATTAACACTGACAGGGACCCTTGTAGCATACCCTAAGTGACTGGGTCAGCTTAGTGCACAATGTTCGTGGTCTATTTATAGACCACAGGCCCATAATCAGCTTCGTGCACAATGTTTGGGGTATTGCACATTGGTTCGTAAGAAAGTGAAAGATAATGATAAAAGTATGAAATGAACGAATACGTACAGTAAAGGAATGAAAGAAAGTATTACCTTGATGTATGTATGATGTATGATCACAAACCAAAATAAAGAAAGTATTTTACAACAAATGATATTTTCATATATCTATACAAGGTATTTTAATAATTTTAAAACTAGAACTCACTCAACAACGCTGACTTTTATACATTTTCAGTTGGCAGGTAATAATGCTGAGGATGGTACGAGGGTGAAGGTACTCGGAGGGGCAAGACTAACATCCATTCATGTTTTGATTATATTGTTTTTTTGTAATGCATTTAAACAATATTTTGTGTAACTAATGAAGTACGATGTATTGCTTAACAACAGTAATTAATAATAAAATGATTGGGCTTTTTTTAACATAATTCCGCTGCAATGTTTTGTGAAATGTATAATATTATGTATGTTTAGTGCTATGATTGACCAAATGTGAGGTGCCCGGGAATTGGGCCTTACAGGAACACATGATTGAAGATGAATTTACTGTTGCAAGCATAGAGTCTACAAATATCAAGCAATCTCACTTTGCTTTAATGGTTGAAACCTCCAGCACGTCACAGGTACGTACCCAAGATAACCTTTTTGATAAACATTCTTATGTAGAGTGTAATAAGTTTTGTGAAAACATAAAGTTAAAATTTACTAAGTTATTAGATGACAATGACAGTTTAGTAGATGACTTAAAAATATGAACAGAAGCTAACCGGGTGCTGAAACAAAATGAAAGCAGCTTCAAAGAAAAGATTGATTTGTTAGGGAAGCAGCTTAGGGAAACTGAAGTTGTTGCTTTTAATCAAGCTAATGACATTAAATTCTATCTAACAACTATAGAGGAAATAAAGAAAGAAAAGAAAATTCTTCAAGTTGAAATTAAATCTTTAAATCAGAAACTGCACAGCTTAGCAAGTTCCTCTCACATTGTTAAGAACTTAGTCAAAGAAAGAAATGGAGGGGAAGGGATTGGTTATCAAAAAGTGCCACCACCACATGCAATCCTTTTAAACATGAAATGAAGGCCTATAAATAATCACCCAATCAAGGATCATGTGGTGACCACTCCTCCAGTCAGTGATCCGGATACCACAGTTAAACCTGTGCAACCGGTTATCGACAAGAGTGCACCTACATCGGGCACTAAAGATGAGGTAATCATTGAGAATTAGGATGAAGAAGATGACCATACAACTCCAGGTTTAGGTTCTAAACTGTCTGTTTCAAAACAAAAAATTTCTGAACGAAGAATTCATAATACCATTCTTCATCAGAATCTCAATAAAACAAAAGAATGTATTAATCAAAATATGGAACCAATCAAAATTGTGAAAGAAGGTGAAAATTAGGTGAAAATCCTAAACTGGAGAAGAAAAAGACCAATCCCAAACCATATATTTCACCCCATAAAAGATCTACCAGGATTGTCTAATGGAGATCCTGCTATGGATGTGGAGAAAGGGGACATATATCTCCTAATTGTCCTTACTATCAGACACCTAGACGGAGGGTTGAAAACTTTTATGAAAATAAACCAAAGTTTACAAAATATCATTACACAAAACTGGTAGCACAGACAAGCCACTGGCAAAGCTATGATGGCTAAAGTCAAATGTAGTGATGAAAGTAAACCACAAGTTCAAACAATAAACCAGTCATCTATTTATCAAAAAAAATCATTACACAAAACTGGCACGTGGAAACCCAAATCACCTAATGTGTCTAAGAGTGAGGATAAGATGACGGATATAGGTTCAAATACTTCACAAGGATAGTGGGAGGAATTTGTAATGTGTGATGCCTCTAGGAAACCCAAGCCCATAAAGGCTTGGGTCCCACTCCTAAATTAATAATTTATATATTGTGCAAGTTGTCCGCTACAGCGCTATCACTAACACCTGAATTATTGATAGTGGGGCATCCAGGCACATGAATGGGAATCTTTCTCTCCTTTTCAATGTCAAACAAATCAAAGGGGGACATGCATCGTTTGCTGGAAATAAAGGAGGTTATGTAACAGCACAATGTGAAATGGGAAACGGGAAAGTGAACTTTGACAAAGTAAATTATGTTCAATAACTGGAGAACAACTGATTATCAGTTTCCCAAATATGTGACAAAAGATTTAAAGTGATGTTTGGTGATAAGAAGTGCTACATACTAAAGAATGAGTATGCTATTCCTAAGCAGCAAATTTTAATGTCAGCTTCGAGATATAACGATCTGTATGTCTTGGACATGTCAAAGGATTCTACCACTGAATCTGCTACACAGTGCTTCTTATCTAAGCTACAGAGAAAGAATCAATCTCGTGGCACCAGAGAATGGGACACATAAATCCAAGGAAGATGAATCACTTGGTTCAAAATGGTCTGGTTGACGGAGTTACTATCAAAAATTTTCAGCTTCCGGATTTCTATATCTCATGCAAGAAAGGTAAACAGACCAAGAAATCTCATAAATCTAAGAAAGTTCATTTAATTGAGATACCACTAGAGCTTCTGCACATGGAATTATATAGTCCTGTTAGTACTACAAGTAATGCAGGGGTCTGGTACTGCTTTGTGGTAATCGATGATTACTTGAGGTTTTCATGGGTCATGTTTCTTAAGGCAAAATCAGATACTTATGAGTCATTCAAGGTTTTAGTTACTACACTAGAATCTCTGTATAAGTTAAAAGTGTGGAAGATACGTTCAAATAACGGCATAGAGTTTAAGAATCAGTGGATGGATACCTTTTGCCGAGAAAAGGGTACTGTTCATCAATTTTCTACCGTTTATACTCCATAGATGAATAGAGTTGCTGAACGTAAAAATCAAAGCTTGATTGAAACTGCAAGAACTATGTTGGCAGATTCAAGCGTCATGGAAAAACTTGTTATGAGTTGCTACAAAAACATAAAGCGAATCTGGAGTATCTAGAACCGTTTGGAGCTCCATGTATGTTGTTGAAGAAAACTCAAATGGACAAGTCTAGTGAAAAGGCAGAGGAGGGCATTTTTCTTGTCTACAATATTCCTGACAAATGAGTTTACAACAACTCTACAGGTCAAGTTGAAGTGTAGTGCAATATGGATGTTCAACGATACACCATCCTTCCTGCAGGGAAAGGACCATCATCATTCTTTGATTATGATGGATTTTTCAAATCCTTTAATCTGCCTCCTGAATAATTTTAAGAAGAAATGATTACTCAAATGATTTATGATGTTCTTAATACTCCTGATCTAACTTCCGGCTCTACAACACCAATCGATGGCGTTTTTGGGACTTCGGGAACTGCCCAAGAAGTCAGTGACCACTCCTCAGTCAATGAGGAAGAGGTAAATGAAACTTCAAATAATGAGGAGCATGAGAACACCAATGAAAGTTCACAAGTGGGTGTAAATGATTCAGCAGAATCTTTAGGGACAAGTCAACTTATAGCCACAGAAGATGAACCAGTGATCACTAATTTGGAAAATGAAGTTGTTATTCCTATAACTCCAGTAACAAGGATTAGTGTGAATCATCCCCCGGAAACATTATTGGGGATCTTCGCTCTGGGGTACAAACAAGAAATCAGCTTTACACTGCAGATCACTATGCAGCGGTGATGGAAAAGGGATATGTTCATGATGGGGCGTATAAATGTTTTTTTCTCAAATTGAGCTAAAGTATGTGAGTGATGCCTTGAAAGATGAGGGGTGGGTTAATGCGATGCAAGAAGAACTTCTACAATTCAATAAACTAGGTGTTTGGACACTAGTTGATAGAACAAAGGGTGCCAAAGTAATCAGAACAAAATGGGTTCTTCGTTGTAAGAAATATAATCAGGGAGTAATAATCAGAAACAAAGCACGTTTAGTGGTTTAGGGATTTAGAGAAGTTGAAGCCGTTGACTACAACGAAGTATTTGCACCAGTGGCTAGAATGGAAGCAATCAGTATCTTCTTAGCCTATGCATCCTACATGAAAATCAAGGTCTACCAACTAGATGTGAAGAGTGCTTTTCTTCATAGGGATATCCATGAAATCATATACATGAGTTAACCCAAGGGAATTGAAGATCCTTATCATCAGGACAGTGTATATAAATTAGACAAGGCTTTGTATGGGTTGCACCAAGCCCCTCAAGCCTGGTATCATAAAGTCTCCAAACATTTGCTGAAACATGGTTTTCATAGGGGAGTAATTGACTACACGTTGTTCATAAAAGAAAAAGATGGTGACTTGCTGATGGTTTAGATATACATGGATGACATAACTTTTGGTTCCAAAAATGAAGACTTATGTAAAGCATTTGAAACAGTGATAAAAGCTGAATTCAAAATGAGTGCCATGGGAGAAATGAAGTTCTTTCTGGGTCTACAGGTGGCTCAGACACCTACTTACATTTTTCTACATCAGACTAAATATGTGAGAGATATTTTGAGTCGTTTTGACATGGAGAATGCTATTGTTGCTGGTACCCCTCTTGCCACGAATCATGATGTGGCACCTGATAAAAACGAGGATCTGGTTGATGCCATCATGTATCGGGGAATGATTGGATCTCTTATGTATCTCACAGCTTCTTGTCCGGATATCATGTATGCCATGTGTCTCTGCTCAAGATATCAGTTGAAAGCGAAAGTGAACCATCATTTTAGGGTGAAATGGATTTTTCACTATCTGAAGGGTACACCAATACTCAGGTTGTGGTATCCTCATGATGATGACTTTAAACTTACTGGTTATAGTGACTTGGATTATGGAGGCTGTAAGACGTACTATAAGTCCACATCTGTAAGGTGCCAATTCTTTGGAAGTTGGTTAGTCACTTAGCAATGCAAGAAGCAGAAATCTGTTGCTCTGTCAACATGTGAAGATGAATATGTTGCTGCGGCAAGCTATTGTTCACAAATCATATGGATTCAATAGAAAATGCTAGACTATGGTTTGAAGTTTACTAACACTCCTATTTTTGTTAATAATTCTGCTACAATCTTTGTCACTAAAACTCCGGTCCAACATCCCAAAACTAAATACATCTGTATAAAATATCATTTTATATGAGACTGATTTGAAAAACATTTAATTAATGTGATTTAAATTAACATGGATTTTCAAAGAGCCGACCTCTATACAAAAGCTTTTGATAAACCGAGATTTTTCTATTTATTAGAGGTTAACAACATCAAAAAGAAAGATGATGTGACTTCAGAGGAATCAAGTCCATAGTTCATTAGTCTTATCTTTTATTCCTATTTATGTCTAATTTAAATTTTATTTTTAGGTCTAATTTTTTTCTGTCTTTAAAAATTTCAAAATCATAAAAAGATTTTTTGTTTTAAAATTTTAGGGGGAGAGTAGTTTAATAAAAAAAATAGGGGGATGGGTAGGCAAGCTGAAAGGCAAAGACAGCAAACCCAGAGAAATTGATTCATTACTATGGAAATTGATATTACATAGGTATCAAGTTGTTTGGGAAACCAAAAATATTTTCCTTTTTGCATTATTTAGATTATTTTAGTAAACACAGAAGATTATAAATCTAAGATGTCAAAGCCTAATAAGTTGAGAAATGATAGTAAGCTAGTCTGTTTCCATGGTTACATGGAGAAAGTAGGTCTAGGGGGTTCAAGTCTATTATATGATGTGTCGGTATATTCAACAGAATAGACTGGTAGACATCATTGGTGATTCACGTAAACTAACTCAGTCATCAAGTTGTAGGTTCCCATCTTATCCCTGGTCTGCACAATCAATAAATTTACAATAAGGGATGAGGAGCAAATGAGAGCCATAAATGTGTGCTAACGATAAAAAACCTGAGCAATGAATATGACAAATGTGATAAAGCTTCAAAATAAAAGATTAAATGTAATCAAGTTGATGACAAATGTCATTGCTGCGTTAAAAGGTTTTATCAAATTGCTCTAAAAGAAGATCGGTCTTGCGCCTCTCTTCTGTGCGGTGGCACTGACCTGAGGCAAAGCATAACCTATATATTCTAAGAATTCATTGTTGTTTGAGCCTCTCTACTGTGCGATGGCAATGACCTGCGGCTATGCATCTTTGTTAAATCTCTTAGAATAGTCTCTTCTTTACTAAAGCATCTTCTCTGAGGTGCAAAGCACTGATTTGAAGCTCTGGTTTTGTTTACCACTGGACCGCTCAAAAATCTCCTAAGGAAGGTTGATTACCATATAAGCATGGGGCCCATAAATACTCGTCGATTTATTACACCTAAAATCTATCACCAATGTATGTCAAAAATCTATGTATGGATTTAAATGGAAAAATATACTGACAATCGTCTTGGATGTATCTCTCGATGTCCAAAATCAAAGTGTATAGCGTAACAGTTCTGGCAAGATCTCCTTTTAGTGCCCTTGACTCTTGGATGAAAAAGATTCTGTGAAATGTATAGAAAAGTTATTTTGTTATTCCAAATATACGAAAAGTCCTAAATAATGGTGTGTTTGCCTGTATGATTCCATATGAATCTTTCCCTAATTTAGGTTAATGCTAGAAGCTGGTCTGCTCAGGGGGAGAAAAACTCTAAATGAATTACTGTGTTTTCAACTCTCCTCAAATGAAAAATTCAAAATTATGTTTTACTTTAGCATTACATTTAAAGTTTTTTTGTTTTGCTAGTGTCTGAAATATCTTAGTGTCGGACTATGTGACAAGATCAAACTTCGTGAACATCACAAGTGAGCTGAATCAAAACTGTGTAAAGCTTATTTCTGAAAGATAAAAGGATCATGTCTGAGGTGATCAGAAATTTTAACAAATGAAACTTGATTGATAAAAAGGTCTTATCTGAGATGATCGATAGACAAGAAGGTTATGTCTGAGGTAACTATGTGCAAAACTGAGCCATCCTATGTTGAACTCATGAGTATGTCCCAATCACAGAATTGGATCATGAGTATAGCCCAATCGCATGATTGGATCATGAGTATGCCCAATCACATGAGTAGATCATGAGTATGGCCCAAACGCATGGTTGTATGGAGGAGTATGGACCAGTCGCATGATTGGAGAAAATGACTGGCTCAATCGTGCTATTGGACTCCAGTCGCACGTCTGGACCATGCGTTTACGTCCAGTCGCACGAATGAAATTAACTAGGGTATAAAAGCATTTCAGTTGTTTCTCTTGACTTCACTTTTTCAAACTTGTATGAAAACCAGCAAAGTGGGGGGGATTTTTCAAATTTGGATCTGTGACTTAAACCTGTTCTTTTTGACCTTTAATCAACTAGTGTGGTATTACAGATAATTGTGAGATGAAGTACAAGCTCTATAACGTCTTAAACCAATCTTATACCCATGAATTTCGTAACATACAAAACCCGAAAAAGAGATCATCAAATTGAACCTATAATGAGCATTAAAGTGATATTAAAATACACCTAATGTTTTATCAGGTCAAGACATGTCTAAGGACACCAAACACATACCTTTTGATAATGATTTGAACCAAAATCAAGAATTATTGGGCTCAAATTGTCTGTATACGACTGGACATCATGATGAACTTCAATCGTACAATTGAACCATTCGTAGGGTACTATCACACGATTGAACCAATCGGTCATCCCGTCATACGATTAGCCCAATCTTATGTCAAATCGCACAACTAAGTTCAATCAAATGCTCAATCGTGCGACTGATTCCAATCGTACATTCGAATCGTACGAATGGACCAGTAGCATGGTTTTTGTTTGAAATCTACACCTTTCTCGTGTTCTTAACGGTACTCATATGGTTGTTTGGGTGTTTGTGGTTTGTGATAAAGGTAAAATGGCGAAAGATGGACAATGAACAGAAAGCACAATATTTGTGCTTATCTAAACACCAGTTTGAGGAATGCAGCTAAGTTCATCAGAAGCATAAACTTCCTAAACCGGTCCAGGATATTCAAGGCTATTTCAATAGACTATACCCCCTAAAGATCTATGTAGCAAACGTTCTAGGAGAATGCTGTAGTAGATAGAAGCATTAAGACTTATAGGATTCGAAGCTTGATTTTTGGTGAAGACATGGATATAGGAGAGGATGATATAAGACGAGTTCTGGAATTGGGAGAAGATGAGACACACTTATTCAAGCTACATCCACTAGTGGTTCATGGTTGCTTCCTGCATATCAAATATGCTGGAGACATCAATGCTGGGGTATTGAACAAGGTCAATATGTGTCCTCCATTCAAGTATTTGGCACATGTCGTACTCAGATGCCTTGCTTCAAGAGGTGGTGGTTTCGATGAGTTGAGTGATCAGATGCAAAATGCATTTGTGGCACTGATTCTGAATCATCCCTTCAGCTTCTTGAGGATGTTCATTAACTATATGAAGGAGAATATTGAGATGAAGGGAAAAGATAGTTTCTGCATGTATCCTTATTTCCTACAGATGCTGATATATGAAATGTTGTTGGGTTTGAAAGAACATGAAACATAGTTTAACCATTTAAACATTGTGAAAACGCAGTGGAAATAAACTTTATAACATTGTTTATAAACTGAAAATTCGAGTTCAAATTGATATTATAAAGTTACAAAACAAACCCAAGAGCAAAGAACCTTTTATATGTGAATAATACTAGCTATGTAAACACAAAACACACATTATGGACAGCCATAGAGAGGGCTGCCATAAACAACCTTTCAGCATCAAAAAAGGATGAAATAGAGGATGATATAGACCAAGAAGAACGACCACGGCACCAAAAGGAGGTCCTCTCAAGCTTGTATACCCAAAGCTCTATAGCAAACACCTTCTTGCTAGGGAGAAGAACACAAAATCACTTCCAAAACCCTCTACAAACTGATGCTGTTGCCGTGAGTTTTGAGAGGAGAGAAGAGAGTTTTTCTTGTGTTTGTTGCATGTATGAGAGAGGTCTTTTGTTGAGTGTTGGACTAGTTATGAATGTAGTTCTCAAGAAAAGCAAAAGGACCAACCATAATCAGGGAGCGGCCGAAAATTGGGTTTCAAAAGGGTTTTCCCCCCCAAAGTTATTTTAAACTAGTCCCTTATTAAGTTGTACAATTAACCTTTTAATTGTATAACTCATACACTCTTTTTATTATTTAATGTTATCTAACTAACTTAAATAACACTACAAATAATATTCTTGAATAAAATATCCTAATAAGTTGTCCATCTCATATGTAACTTATTTAGAAAACCCATTTTTTTTAAATTGGTGTAACTATTTAATTGCATGATCATATCATCAATTAAATATTAATTGGTGTTTGCTAAGCTTGTTATTGGGTATAACCCGACTTGGATCATAACGTACTAACCGCATCAATATTCTACGTGTCTTGGACATATA
>BJCO01467266.1:0-11860 GCA_018326465.1 Flaveria floridana
TAACAATAATAATAACAATAATAATAATAATAATAATAATAATAATAATAATAATAATAATAATAATAGTTATAATGATAATAATAGTAATAATAATAGTAATGATAATAATAGTAATAATAATAGTAATAATAGTAATAGTAATAATAATAATAATAATAATAATAATAATAATAATAATAATAATAATAATAATGTCACAGCCTCCTAGAAGCAAAAACACAAGGATGCGACGGACGGGACATTCATAACACATTAGGGGTCAAAGAGAATCACTAAAGGTATTCTCCTTAAATGGGTCATGACGTCACCCGACACATAGTAATACGTGTCAAGTACAGTCAATTTCAAAACCTCATACCATTAATGCGTAAATAATCCAAAGTTTCCATTTGGAAACAAAAAAGCACAAGTACCCAAACAATCCCAAGTACAAATTCAACAAGTTATAATTCAACAAAACAACCAAGTCCAAACAAGTCTAAAGGTCCTATGAAATGTCTTTTTCTCCTAAAGGAGCGGTCTTGTCTAAAGTCCATAGCCAAGTACCTAAGCCTCATTACCTGAAAAGACATGCTCATAAATGTCAACATACGTTGGTGAGTTCACAGCTTTATAAGTACAAAAGACGTCGCCGTGAAAGTAGTAAATAAAATAAGTGTGTGGGTAAGAGAGCATAGTAGTCATAGAATTCCATAAAAATCCATTTATGAGTCCAAGTCCAATAACCAGATTATATTCATCCAAGGGCTCGCACAAGGCCAAGTCATTCTTCGCTAGCATACCAACGACAGGGGTGGGGTGTCAACCCGTTAGTATTAACAATACCTCTCCATAACAGTCCAGTCCAAGTACAGTCCAGTTCAATCCAAGTACAGTCCAAGTACAGTCCAAGTATAATCCAAGTACAATCCAAGTACAGTTCAAGTACTATACATATTTGTAAAAGAAATCTAGACTCATCCTATGACTCAAACCACACACATGTTCGTTAGAGCACGGCATAGAACAAAACTTTGAGCAAGCTTTTCCCCCAATAAAAACATAATTAAAAAGGGGCCATGAAACTCACCTTGAAATAGTATAGTCCAAATCCCATAATATGCAAAGCAAGCACTAAGAGTACAAATCACAAAAGGATTACTAAATAACAAAATGACCAATATGGGTGTAATCCTTGTTGCCAAGTTCTTAATGTCGATCATGGTTCTTATTTTATTAAAAACATGATTTACTAGAAGGACAAGTCCAAAGTCAGATTTAAACTTTAAATTTTTTCATGTTTAGGGTTTTAGTTGTCGCTTAGCATCACTTTATTAATGTCTTTTGCAGTACATCTATTTGTCCATATTCAATGAATTAAGGATATTATTAGCTTATCGTTTTAAAAGAAATTTAATCACTTTTAAGTATAAAGTTTGTCTTCATTTGATTATTTAATTTCAAATCCTTAATTTTTTAGTTTATCAAAAATTTTCAGCATGTAAAGCTGATTGCGCACCAGTTTTGCATAAACTGTTTGGAGGTCGAAACGATAACAAAAAGTTGTGCAATCGGTATCTTTGAAAGATAAGACTTTAAAATAAACTCCAGATAAAGAATCATCTTCATTGGATAAAATATAAGAAAGATATGACTCGACCAACACAGATCAACATGCTGCCCAGATTCGTCAGTTTTGACCTTCAGTGTTGTTAGCCACATTTGAAGAACAAACGATGTCAAAACAACATGAGACCACATGGGTTAGTTAGAGGACTCAAAGAACATGATTTTAGACTCCACGTTTATCCCAATTGGTGGTATTTTGACTAAGTTATGATATGTACAAAATGACCCATTTTTCTGACAGCAAGTTGCCCAGTTCATTAGTCTTGTTCCTTTGTGTCTCAAACTTCAATATTTGTCTGTCATCAACCCGAGTATATAAATAACTTTTATTCCAGGTTCTAGTTATCCAAAACTTCCACTAAACACTTAGTTTACTTTAAGTTTTCAGTCTCAAACAGTTTGTTGAGTTTTAGTCTCACGGTTTGCAACGGGAGTTGGTAATCTCATTGTTTCAATCGTTCAACATGTTTAACCTTTCGAGAAAACAAATTCAATGACTTCAAAACATTTTATAAGTCCAAGATGTCGTTTAAGAGAAGGTCATACAAGATTACAACCCAATTTTGATAGATTTGAAGAATATACAAGTCCAAGGATTAGGGTTTTTACAAAGTAGAGAATCCAACAATCATAAGGCCTAGATCTTCACGATCCAATGCCCAAAACAAAGAATAAGAGAATATTAGATGAAGATTTTGTATTTAGATGATGAACATCATCTAAGTTTGCGTAGGACAAGAGTTAAAATCATCAAGAAATGATTTTTGCTTATCGTAGAGTCGAAGATCAACGAGTCTTGTTTAGTATGAGATCTTGAATGTCTTGATTATCATCAAATCGATGGATGGCACAAAGAGGGCAGAATTTTCGATTGAAATGGAGGAGTAGAAGAAGATTTGGGTTGTGGTGGCTAGGGTTTACACTAGAGAATGACTTGGAGATGAAGTTTGCACAAGTGAGAAAACAAGGGGGTATTCCCCCTTGTCTACTAGTTTCGGCCGCAACAAGGGAAGGGCAAGGGCCTTCGGGCCCTTGGCCCGTAGCTGATTCTGATTTCACATTCAAGGTATCATTAGTGTTTATGTATAGGGTGTACCACAACTAACCCACCACACTGCTAACACCTTGATAGTGTATCATTCACCAACCGTAGCTAACTTCCAATTCAACTACTGTCTTAGAGGATGTGCCTAAAAAAAAGGTTTCCTTTGGTTGTCAGTGTAACTTTCTCATGATCTTGAGCTGCTTTTAGTTGTCCTTGATTTGAAAGCCCTGATCATTCGCCTCTTAAATGATTTATGATCCACTCATCTAACTGTGCCTAAATTCTGCCTATTACATTGGTGACCAACACTTACATTTGTATAATGCCTCATGCTAATATAATAATCCATTGGTAGCTATTGTTATAAGGAAACTCAACTAATAGTTGGTGAGTGTCTGAACTACCTCCGGAGTTAATAATACAAAACCTTAACATATCTTGCGATGTCTTAACAATTCATATACTCAGACCGTTAGTCCGAGAGTAATAAGTTGTACACCTGTCCTGACGCGTTCCTAGCACCTTCTATTGGCTCTGCAAGAATCGTGGCATGAAGAAACTGTCACGATCGAAGACAGTCAACAAAGGTGCTCCATTTCTGTCCATAATTTCACTGACATAAATCCCTTCCTGCATTTCCATCTTGTACCCCTCACGAATAGTTGGGAAATGGGTGAATATAGTCAGTGACCCAAATTAAGTCATTCCCACTACTAGTTTGTGATGAAGTCTACACTAATGTTTTTCCACCTCCATTCCAAAATCTTAGGCTATTACAACAGGCCAGATGGCCTTTGATGCTACGCTTTGACCTTTGATCTCGTCGAAAGCTAGCACACATAGTCCGCTATGTCCCTTTTCATTCAAGAAAACCAATACATATCCTAACGATCATGGCACCACTTGTTTACACCAAGATGAACAATATACGAAAAATTGTGTGATTCGTCCATCACCAATGTCTACACATTTCAATAAATAAACCTAGACTTCACTTCATAAAGTACAATCCTCTATCTTTCTTTTGTACCAACTGTTTGTCCAGACTTCTTAAAGCCTTATCCTTCATACTCGATCTCCTCATTGATTCAATTTGAGTAACATTGATGTGGAATTTGCTACTTAAATGAACCGTCCTCTCCAATGCCCTTTCCCACATAGGTTTGAACCTTTTCTTACGGCTCAACATATTGGAACCCACATTTGCCCTTCCCGGGTGACATCAGATTTCAAAGTCGTAGTCACTGAACAACTCAATCCAATGTCTCGGTCTCATGTTCAATCCTTTTTGATGAAAAATATGTTGAAAACCCTTGTGTTCAATATATATGGCACACTTGGAGAACTTAGCATATAGTTTCTCCTTTTCTAACAATTCCAGGACTGTCCCCACATGTTTCTCATGATCCTCCCTCTCCTCAAATAAACTAGAATATCCTCAATGAACATTATGACAAGCTACTCAGAATTGGCTTACACATCTGATTCAGCAGGTCCATGAATACTGCAGGTGCCTTTGTTATCCCCAAAATGCATAACTATTAACTCGTGATCTCTATAACGAGTTCTAAATGATTTCTTCGATATGTCGTCCTCATGTACTTTGAATTGATGATTCCCGAATGGATATCAATATTCTCAAGGGTGTGTTGATACTTCTAGCTGATCGAATAGGTCCTTTACCCTAAAAAAAGGATAACGGTTCTTTACGATTAACTTATTCAGCTTTTGATAGTCCACGCATGTTGAAGGATCTATCCTTCTTCTTGACACAAAGCACTAGTGCCCCATGGTGAGTGAGTGGGTCGTAGAAAACCCTATCTACGACTCCTGAAGTTGATTAGAAAAATTTTCCTCCTTCAAAGGTGCTAAGCGATAAGGTATCCGAGCAACATGCATCGCGTTAAGTACTAGGTCAATCTGAAAGTCCATCTGTTATGAAGGAGGCGATCAAGCCAAATTCTTCCGGAATGCTTCCCGAAATTCTCACACAACAGGTATGTTATCTATATCTTGTTCTTCCACCTTCATGCTCATGATCTGCATCTTGTCTGATTTTGATCTCTTTCCATATACGTCAAGGGTCTCACCATTGGACAACGACATGGGAGTAATCTTCTCGTAGAAGATAACCTCAGCCTTATTCCCTGATAACTAGTCCATTCTCATGACCATGTCAAAACTTCCAACCCCAAATCATATAAGATCTATTCTAAAGGCATGATCCTCTACTAGTACAACATAGTCCCAAATTATTTCATTAATATTTAGAAGACTACCATTTGCCCATTTCATAACACGTATCCTCATAGTTAGGGTCAAGTCCAACTTAGTTATAAAAGTCAAAGTCACTAAGTCTGGGTCCTGTCGAGTATTATTGACACCAATCCCAAATGCCTTTCTATGAACAGGATTGCCATATTACCTTGCGCTATGCTAGCACAAGTTGCAGGCCAGATTTTGAATTGTTCCTTTATTCTTGATCGACCATTTGACCTTGAATCCCATTTAACCTCGCATATGCATTTCGATGATGTTTCTGGGTTTCACACTCATAATGTCAATGTCAAACTCTTGCCAATTTAACAGTATTAATCGGCATAATTGGGTTCACCAACACCTTTAAACCCTTGCCTAAGCACTCCACTTGCTAGAAATTTAAATACACATGACGTGGCGTCATAGTCGGATGGTGTAGATGGCACTTATTACAGGCCGGACAAGTGTCGGTATAGTCCTTCATTGTCAGCACTACAGCCACATATCCTTTCCCGACCTTGTCCTTTTTGTCCCTTTAAACACCATCTATCTTACCGGATTCCCTAACATCCTTTTTCATCTCACTAGCTTTCTTGAAGCACTAATACAAACCATCTCGTCAGCCAAAGTACATGTCTTCAGTATTGCACTCCAAACGGTTGGGGTGCAGCATCGGCCATCATTTCACAACTATAGACCCAGCCCCCCTGATGTGCTCTCAATCCCCTTTTTTATTTATGTGTCATAATTGTGGAACTAGTTTTGCCAGCTTATAGAATTGGTAGGTATGGGCGTCATAACCACATCCTACCATTACATGATTCCAAGACACAAGATCTAACTTTTCCATCTCATCCATAAGGTAGTCCTCCTCGTTTACCAATCCTTTAAGCTCATCCAAAGTCATGGCCATTATAACCTCCATACCTCGAGCTAGTGTTTGGGCATTCTACTACGCTAGTTCTTCACCCACCGATGAATAGACTACACAGTTTACCTTATGATTTTCAGCACAGATTTCGATGTCTACATCTGTTCCAATTTTCTCAATGCAACGGGTCAGAGTTTGCTACTCCAACTTTCCCATCATACTGATCTTTTATGTACGTACAACCAAGCCTGCCTCTAGTACCATTTCCTTCCTTGTCATCAGTCCCACCATTTCTAACTCCAAATTGCTAGGATCATCATATAGCCCAGTTCAAGCACATCCTTAGTATACCGAAGACGTTTATATATAGGGTTCCTCGTAGCATTCCTACCAAACCAATGATATACCAAGAATGATGCTTAAACTGGTTACATGACATCCATGTATTCCATCAAGCGTATGCTAGAACATCTAAATGTCTAATGCCCTAAGTCTTAAGATCAGTCTGAACAAAGCAACATAGGTACATAGAGTCTCACCTCTCTACTTCAATTCTTCAAAGACCAAGTATATCTTGAACATGTAGTTAATTTCCACGATCACAGAAACAAAAGTGATTTCAAGACCCCATAGATACCGAGCTAAAATGTCAAGGTATGATTCCATGAAGGTTCTAGATCGGTTTGTACTTATGCAAGGATAAAGGAGATAGGTGTTTCCACACCATTGATTATAATAAGAATAGTAACTCTGGTGTCCTATGTATAGAATGGAAAATTCGTGTGAACTATGACGTTATCCAACAAAAGGGTTTGCTAGATTTCACATGCACTGCAAATTGTAATTACGTGTGTGCCCGTAATGATAATTTGCTTTGTATGGTCACCCATAGCTCATCCTGTCAGAGTCAACGCATCATGTCAAGTACAGAGTGTCATCCATGATTGGAGAATCAAAGATATGGTCACTAACCAAAGGTTAAGTAACCAAAGTTATACATAGAAATTGATTAAGAAAGCATTCACATGGGTAAGGAATAGTTAAAAGAACGCAATTAGTTTAATCCAAAATCCAATAAAGTAGTCATCTGACCTGAGTACGCCATGGTTCTTGTGTGTTGGTGTCATGTCAACCAGCGTGTTCATATCCCGCGATTCAACTCACAACACAGGTATCACCGGCAGACGCATATAATAATGTTGGCTTAACGACCTAAGTCCTTTAATAATCCTTATAGTCGCTCTTATCAATCTAAACCAAATAATAGTTAAGAATATAACAAGAGGACTTCTTTACCTAATGCTTTCTTAAGGCACGCACAGATGATAGAATGACTAAAAAAATTTTAAAACAGGTACATCACAAATAACATGTAAGACAAGGTACACAGCATAACAAATGATGCACATAGAACATTCACATGTATAATAGTACACACATAATCCTATGATGCATACTACATGTGGCTACTTAGGTTATAGTCTAGGTCGAATAATCCACCTAATTCTTTACAACCAATGGCTCTGATACCAATCTGTCACACCTTTGCTAGAAGCGAAAACACGAGGATGCGACGGACGGGATCGTCATAACACATTGGGGGTCTAAGAGAATCACTAAAGGTATTCTCCGTAAATGGGTCATGACGTCGCCCGACACATAGGAATATGTGTCAAGTACAGTCAATTCCAACACGTCATACCATAAAGCGTAAATAATCCAAAGTTTCCATTTAGAAACAAAGAAGCACAAGTACCCAAACAATCCCAAGTACAAATTCAACAAGTTACAATTCAACAAAACAACCAAGTCCAAACAAGTCTAAAAGTCCTATGAAATGTCTTTTGCTCCTAAAGGAGCGGTCTTGTCTAAAGTCCACTGCCAAGCACCTAAGTCTCATTACCTGAAAAGACATGCTCATAAAGATCAACATACGTTGGTGAGTTCATAGGTTTATAAGTACAAAAGACATCACCGTGAAAGTAGTAAATAAAATAAGGTGTGGGGAAGAGAGCATAGTAGTCAAAGAATTCCATAAAAGTCCATTTATGAGTCCAAGTCCAATAACCAGATTATATTCACCCAAGGGCTCGCACAAGGCCAAGTCAGTCTTAGCTAGCATACCAACGACAGGGGTGGGGTGTCAACCCATTAGTACGAACAATACCTCTCCATGACAGTCCAGTCCCATTACAGTGCAGTTCAATCCAAGTACAATCCAAGTACCGTCCAAGCATAGTCCAAGTACAGTCCAAGTACAGTTCGAGTACTATACACATTTATGAAAGAAATATAGACTCGATCCTATGAGTCAAACCACACATAAGTTCTTTAGATCACGGCATAGAACAAAACATTGAACAAGCTTTTCCCCCAATAAAAACATAATTAAAAAGGGGTTGTGAAACTCACCTTGAAATAGTACAGTCCAAATCTCATAATACGCAAAGCAAGCACTAAGAGTACAAATCACAAAAGGATTACTAAATAACAAAAGGACCAATATGGGTGTAATCCTTGTAGCCCAGTCCTTAATGTCCATCATGGTTCTTATTTTATTAAAAACATGATTTACTGGAAGAACAAGTCCAAAGTCAGATTTAAACTTTAAATTTTATCACGTTTAGGGTTTTAATTGTCGCTTTGCATCACTTTATTAATGCCCTTTGCAGTACATATATTCGTCCATATTCAATGAATTAAGGATATTATTAGCTTATCCTTTTAAAAGACATTCAATCACTTTTAAGTATAAAGTTTGTCTTCATTTGATTATTTAATTTCAAATCCTTAATTTTTTAGTTTATCAAAATTTTCCAGCATGTAGAGCTGATTGCGCACCAGTTTTGCATAAACTGTTTGAAGGTCGAAACGATAACGAAAAGTTGTGTAATCATTATTGTTTGAATGATAAGACTTTAAACTATACTCCAGAAAAAGAATCGTCTCCATTGGATAAAATATAAGAAAGATATGACTCGACCAACACAGATCAATCTGCTGCCCAGATTCATCAGTTTTGATCTTCAGTATTGTTAGCCACGTTTGGAGGACCAAACGATGTCGAAACGACATGAGATCACTTTGGTTAGTTAGACGACTCATAGAAATTGATTTTAAACTGAAAGTTTGCCCCAATTGTGCGTATTTTGACTAAGTTATGACATGTACAAGACGATCCATTTTTCTGACGGCAAGCTGTCCAGTTCATTAGTTTTGTTCTTGTGTCTCAAACTTCAATATTTGCCCATTATCAACCCGAGTATATAAAAGAATTTTATTCCAGGTTCTAGTTGTCCAAACCTTCCATTAAACACTTAGTTTACTTTAAGTTTTCAGTCTCAAACAGTTTGTTGAGTTTTAGTCTCCCGGTTAGCAACGGTAATTGGTAATTTCATTATTTCAATCGTTCAACACGTTTAACCTTTCAAGAAAACAAATTCAATGACTTCAAAACGTTTTATAAGTCCAATATGTCGTTTAAGAGCAGGTCATCCAAGATTACAACCCAATTTTGATAGATTTGAAGAATATACAAGTCCAAGGATTAGGGTTTTTACCAAGTAGAGAATCCAACAATCGTAAAGCCTATATCTTCACGATCCAATGCCCAAAACAAAGAATAAGAGAATATTAGATGAAGCTTTTGTATTTAGATGATGAATATCATCGAAGTTTGTGTAGGAAAAGAGTTAAAATCATCAAGAAACAATTTTTGCTTACTGTAGACTCGAAGATGAATGAGTCTTGTTTAGTATGAGACCTTGAATGTCTTGATTATCACCAAATCGATGGATGGCACAAAGAGGGCAGAATTTTCGATTGGAATGGAGGAGATGAAGTTTGCACAAGTGAGAAAACAAGGGGGTATTCCCCCTTGTCTACTAGTTTCAGCCGCAACAAGGGAGGTGCAAGGGCCTTGGGGTCCTTGGCCCGTCTCGTGGAATATGTCTTGTCCCTAATCGCATGTCATCCAATTTTTATGTTTTTAAATTCTACGCGTTAATACGATTCCAACGGACTATTATATGCTCTATAAATTATTTAACTTATATTTTTGAATTAAATTAAGTCTATTTAGTAGACTTTAGGCAAAGCCCACTGATATGCGATTTTTGTTTGCGTTCTTAACGTAAGATGTATAATTTTTACATCTTTAAGTCTTTAGTCTAATTTTAAGCACGAACCATCATGCTAAGTCCAAATCGACAAATGTCCACTATCAACATGTCCAAGGCCCACTAAAATATATAAAGCCCATAATACCTAGTTTTAAAACTTAGTGTGTCTACACACGTCTAATGTACTATTCTCCGGACAAGTCAACATTAGGTCAACTTTCAAGTCAACTTTCATACTGGCCAAGTAAAAGTTAAAGAGTCAAAGTCAAAAATCAAGTCAACGGTCAAAGTCAATGGTCAATACCCTCTTTGGTGACGGATGTCATAAATAATTATAATAATGATAATACCATTCCAAAAGAAAAGAAACACCCGCATTCTCATACACCCTGCACACATATATACACACACTAGAAACACATATACATACATATCTATTCCCAATCAAACACACGCATATTACATGTATGTATAGATGGAAACATACATACCAAAACACATACATATGCCACGCACAGTAGCCGAAGGCTGCTATGTTTTTGCCCTTCTTAAACAACACACACGCACACACGGTTTCGAACGCACACACGGTTTCGAACGCACACACGGTTTCCAACGCACACACGGTTTCGAACGCACACACCCAAAAACGCACACACGGTTTCTAACGCATACATCCAAAAAAGCAAATAACCGAAATCACACACCCAAACACACATAGCAGCCTTTGGCTGCTGTGTTCGGCTCCCTCGACCAACACAACACATAGACACACACAACACCACCACTACAACCTTCGACTGTTGTGGTGTCTGTCGGCCATCCACACACGCATATTAAAACACACACATACATTATATATACATATATATATATTGGCTCACACATACACAATCACTACATATACATACGAGCGATACATTCATATATGTGTATACAAAACATCCTAATATGATGGATATACACAGCAGCCTTCGGCTGCTGTGTTCCTTTCGGTACATACATACATATATATACACGAGCCACACACACACGCACACATATATATATATACATATATATATATACATATATATAAACATATATATATATATGTACGAGCAACATACGAACGCAACATCATACACGCATACAAGCCTTGAAAACATAGTACGCATACATTATAATCGTATGCACATGTTAACGGATCGAACCCGAAACTGAACGTCAACAAACACAACCGAGTCGAAACAAAACGTAGTTCACGTATATAATTTACCTTCGAAGCGGCTAGATGACGAGACGTTGGCGACCGGTGGCAGCTGTCGGCAGCTAGCGGCAGTTAACGGAGCTTGGTCCGGTGGTCGTGAACGGCGAAGATGTCACGGCGGTCGGGGAGTGGCAAATAGGGTTGGCCAATTGTTTGTTAATATATTTATATATTATAATAATATTTACACTTAGGACCCTAGATTTTAAATTAATTAATCCTTTAAGTTTATTCAAATTATAATTTAAACCCTAAACTATTAATTATATAATAATAATAATAATAATAATAATAATAATAATAATAATAATAATAATGATAATAATAAAAATAATAATAATAATAATAGTAATAATAATAATAATAGTAGTAGTAATAATAATAGTAATAATAATAATTTTAATAAGGATAATAATGACAATAATACAAACAATAATATTAACTAGGAAATGAACCCGCGCGTTGCCGCGAGGTTCTTTTTTTAATGTCTAACAGACGCAAGTGTTAAGTAATCTTATAAATTGACACAATAAGTAATCATGAGTTAATATGATCAAGTGTTTATCTTTATTTCCTTAAAGGATACCTCATAAAATTTATCTTGATTATATAAAGATTAGCAAAATTTATCTTTACTAAATCAAGTTCTTTATGTTTCAAGTTTTTTTTCTCTTTTTCTTGTGGTCTTACTATAACAAAAGTTA
>BJCO01467270.1:0-17354 GCA_018326465.1 Flaveria floridana
GAGTTTTTTCGCTTTGTTTTCTTACTTTATTAACGTGAACCCAACCTTATGATTTAATGAAGGTTAGTCTCGGTTAAAAAATTATTTAGTTCTATGCCGATTTGTGATGTGATGAAAAATTAACTTGCGACTGTAATGGGGTTTGTGTGGGACTCGATTTTATCCTTTTTCGGGCTCAGTTTTATCCGTTTCTAGAACGCGCAACGCGCGTGGGGGCATCACCCCTAGTTTAATCTAAAAAGGAGTTAAATAATATAAATTATAATTAATGTAATTATTTAAAAGGATAGATAGACGGAAAAATTAAAATTAGTAGCTCTAGAATTATGCCAAATGTCCAACTAAAACTTTCTTTTATTATAATAGATAGATTTAAAAACACTAATTTTTTAATATTTTATATTTTTTAAAAAATTTGGATGTTTTAGAAAAAATTCTTATCATAACAAATGTTGTCACACCCTCAAAATCCGCGTGCGGGGTTTTACCACGAGGCGCGTGACATAGCAGGATCTCAGTCATTAGTTACCAAGAACGACTCTACATGGACTAACATTCAAAATCAGGGATTTACTTGAAATATTGGGAAAGCGTTTAAGAAACTAGAAAATTTAAAACAGTGTAACATGAGTTGAAAATGCGCAAACATACGCGCCCAAAAGTTATGTAAAAACAAAGCATAAGTATTTAACATCCATAAACAAAACATTGTTTCATGACATGCAGACAACTTCATAATGCTGACTCGTGAGTGCTCCTAGGCAATTGGAATCCGTAAAGACTTCTTCACCAACAGGAATCCGTATGATTTTCTCATGGCATATGACTTCCGCTTGCTTATAGGAGAGCCAATCCATGCCTATCAGTACGTCAAAACTTCTCAGCGTAATAGGCATAACCGCATAAGATCTATTGTGAATGTGTGACCAGCAAGTTCTATCTTGTAATCTCTAAGAATATGCGTTACATGAATTTGTTTACCGTCAGCTAATTCTACAGTGTATTTAGATTTTAAGGCTGAGGGCACGTCACTTAAAAGACTACAGAACTTAAATGACACGAAACTTCTATCGGCTCCAGTATCGAATAGTACGGTTGCAAAATGACCATTAACTGAAAATTTACCAGTTACAATAGCCTCATCTGAGTCAATGACGAAGGCTCTTCCCTTAGCTCCATTATTGTTGTTGCCACCATTATCGTTGTTGCCATTGCCGTTGTTGTTGTTGTTGTTATTGTTGTTGTTGTTGCCATTTTTTCTCAGCTGAGGACCATTGCGCCTATAGTGGCCTTCTTTTCCACATTTAAAACAGCCTTTGAGAGTTTCTTGAGGTTGTTGCGGCTTCTTCATCAGTTCACCATGGTAGTCCTTAGCTGCATGACCAATTTTGCTACAACGCTAGCACTTGAAAGTATCACACCTTCCCACGTGATGGTAGTTATACCGGTTGCACTTAGAATATTTTCCGCCATAACCACTAGGTCCTTGATTGTTAGGTGTCGCCTGGTTAGAGCTTCGGTTGTTGTCGAATCTCCATTGCTGTTACTGAATTGGCTGCTATTGCTGAGGTTGAGATTGACTGCTGGACGATGATTCTTTGTTGCTGGAACTATCCCTCTTTCTCTTGTTATCAGGCCCGCTCGCCACAGCGCCCCGCTTGGGTAGACGTCCCTGCTCCACCGCTTGGTCAGTCAGCTTATGAGCTAACCGGATTGCTTGCTAAATAGTAGCGGGGTTAGAAGTAGTCACCATGCTTTGGATTTCGGGCACCAATCCTCGTATGTAGTGCTCGACCCTTTTGTGTATTTCGTTCACCATCCCCGGGCATAAAGTGGCTAGCTCGTGGGTCCGGGTGGTGTAGGACTCTATTTCAGAGCCCTGCACTTAGGCTGCCAGAATTCCATTTCCAGGTTTCGTACTTCGTTACGAGGAAAGTACTCCTCCGTCATGATTTCCTTGAATTCAGCCCAAGGAAGATCATTGGCCATAGCCTGGCCTAGCATTTGGACCTGAGCGTTCCACCAGGAAAGAGCCGCACCTTCCAGAGTCCCAGTGGCATACTTCACCTGATCAGCAGGCGGGCAGTTGCATTTAGCGAAGACAGACTCAGTTTTCTCGAACCACCGCACCAATCATACAGCTCCTTCTGTCTCACTATAGGTATGTGGTTTACAATCCATAAAGGACTTATAGGTACACAATGGTGGTCCTGTTTTGACACAACAAGCATTGGTTAGATATCCTACACGGTTAACTAAGATAATTGGTTTAATTTCCCGTTGTTATTTACCTGCTAGCTGTCCCGGCTGGGCAGCAGCCACTGCTACCTGAACGTGCTCATTTATTACTCAGCTAACTCCGCAGGCGTCATATTTATGGCACCGCCACTACGGCCTCCGGCGCCACGTTCACGTCCACGTCCACGTCCACCGACATCTATATTTTACTTTACATTCACAAATACAATAATGAGTAAAATCCAACATATTTATCTCATTGAAGTACAGTATACAATAAGAAATAATGAATTCATCACCACCACAACATTTATAACAAAAATAATAAACAAAGGTAAATAAATTGCAAATGAGTCATAAAATATTCATCAATGTCAAAATTTGAGCTTGTCAGTTGGGTAGGTTTCAAAAGAAAGAAACACTATTGTCACATTCCGGTAGAAGCGTAAAGCGTTTTGGATGTGACTCGCTTGTTCAGAACGCATTGATTAAAAGAAGTAAACTTTAACACATCAAAACACATCATAACATAACATAATTCATTAATTTATCCCAAGATAGCTTAAGTTAGGATTACTTCATATATAAGTAATCAAAATTTGACATAATCCTATTACAAACATATTATTTAACTACTACATATTCAGAGTCGATGGAAATGAGCATCCACCGTAACACTGAAATCATAGATGTTAACAGTCAAGTTCTCATAAACTCTTCCCACCACTTCTCCTCAGCCATTATAAACATCAAAAGAGAATTGTATATTGTTAGTTATAATTACCTGAAAAAGCATACTCAAAATAGTCAACATAAAATTGGTAAGATCATAGGTTTAATTCCAAATAAAATATTTTTGATGCATTAAATACAACCAAAATATACTTAATAATCTGATAATTAATAGCTGTTATAACATAATTCATAAAATCAGATAATATAACATCACAACACTCATCCTGTTGATGCAAGAAATATTTTTCTAAGTAGCGCTACCTATATTATCCAACTGTTCCACATCCGAATTAATGGTTGTATCATAAATGACAGTATATCTCAAAATTTTTTTAATAATGCCTCAATCATAAAACAATATGTTTTTACCCCCAAAACTTTATAAATATCAAAATGGGGATATGAGTCTCACCTTTGCTCCAATGGATAACCTATAAATAAAACATTTATAGTTTAGAAAATATATTTTCTTTAAAATTTTCAGTATCTCAAATTTATAAAATCCATTATAACATATATCATGAAATAACATATTAAAATTTCATATTCCAATGTTTTACAATTTATTTTCTATAATTTTGTATTATTTAAACAAATTATTAGAAATATCTTCGGGCATCTAAAAATTTTAAAACTTTGTCAAAATTTATGTCATAATATTTATATTCTATCAAAATTTTATGAAGTCATAAACCATAGCAGATTCTATTTTCATGATTTTTAATGTTTTAAAAATATTCAGTAAAAATATCAGAATATGTCCAAAAATTCTAATCTTTATACAAACTTTTCTATTCTAACTTTCATACTTTCTGTAAATTTTTCATAATTTATCTTGTAGTTTAAGTATTTTTCCCGATTTTCAAGTAGCAGAAACTTTAAAAATTCATAACTTATGCATAACTCTGAATTAGGTCTCAAAACTTTTTCTGCAAGTCTTATAAATTATAAGAATCAACATATCATTCTTTCAACTACTTTACAGGTTCAGTTCTTCCGTCATGGAATTTTCTTTCAAAAGCTTAGATAATTTATATAAATTATTTTACTTATAGTAACAGCGTCAAAATTTGCAGAATAATATTTTCTAATATTCCAAACATATCTACAATATTCGTTCCCACAATCACAGTAATTACATACCAAACCAAATTTAACAAGTTTGCACGTAAATTTTCAACCCTTTATTGATAATTTCCTTTATATAACTTTTGGTTACCAATATTTATTCATTTCCTTTAAATTCATAAATCCTTTCTTAATGTCTTTTGATAATATTGACATATTTGTGAGGAACTTGTATGTTTTAATCATATGGGTTGTTTATATGTGTTGCTTAAACACATATATATTTTGGTAAACTTGACTAGTTATGGTTTAGGGATGGAAACCTTGATTTTGATAACAAGAGGGGGTGAAGATAACTGATGGTAGCTTCTTTCTCTGATGAACCGAGTTGAGTGATTGTCTTTGAGCTTCCAAGTCTTGTTCTTCTTGCAACAATCGATTGGAAGATGATGATTTTTGTGGAGCTTGGATGTTTGTTGCTTGCTATAGAAATCGAGAGATGTGAGGGTGTTCATGGTTTGATAATGGTTGTATGAGAGTCGAGGGAGAGAGTGAAAGATTATGCGGTTGTGTTTGTGTGGGTTGTGGTCGATGGTGGTGGTGTTATAATGTTTTCGAGAGCTTTGAGAAAGTGTGGAGATGGTGGTATCCGGTTATGGTGTGTTATGTGAGTGACTGAGAGATGGAGAGGGTGATGATATGCGGTTGTGGTTCATTTGGCTGAGAGCTTCAAATAGTGGGATTTGTAATGATGAGCTCTAGATATTAGGTTAGTGAGGTGGTGACTTTAGGCATGCTTAGTCGGCTCTTAGACTTAGGTGGCGACATGAGGGGTTTGTATGGTGTTGTGCAAGGTGGCGGCTCAAGAGAGTAGATGACTCACCAAGTCATCAATGCAAGATTAAGTGTTCTAATCGGGTGGTTAATGGACCGAGTTTGGGGCTTTGAGTTTTACTTATGTTAAGGTTTAGATGTTTAAGGTTTACTTTGTTTTGTTTTGATGTTAAAGTATATTTAATGTTTCATTGGATTTGTTTTGTTTAGTTGAGTTGTAATATGATACATTTGATATTTATAATGATAATGTATTTTGGTTTAAATATCATTTGGTAACATAATTTATACATGCACACGTAAAAATATGTCCATGTATACATAATTCACATGTATGCAAGCATGCATACGTACATCATACACACACACACACATGAAATATAAATATACAAATCATAACAAGTTAGTCATATAATAGTTAACACGTAAAAATCTTAAAGTTTATCTAACCTCAATTTTTAGGGTTGTCACAACTATATAGTGTAAGTCATACAAAAGAAAATCAATCCACAACATCCGATCCATTGCTGTCGTCATCCATTTCTTCCGGTTCCTCCTCCTCCTCAGGGGCTTCCTCAGGGTCCTCATCCTCAGGGTCCTCTACCGGAGCAAGAGCTATAGCAATCTGGAGTGCTGCTATTCGGCCCTCTATAGTAGTAAGCCTAACATTTTCCATTCCTTCCCGCTGCTCTAGTTCATTCACGTGTCCCGTTAGCGCTCCTACGCCATCAGCCATTGCATAGCACCCATTAAAGGCCTTCCCATGTTGCTCCTCGAGCGCATCCACTTGTTGTCATAGTTCTTGTACCTCGTGTTTCAGAGTATAATTCTCATCAGTGAGTTTCCTGACATGTTGCTGCTCGGTGTCCAGTTCAGCCATTAGTGCAGCAATAACTTGCTCTTACGGAGCATCCATAGCAGGAAGTGTGAGAGATGGAGTGGATGTAGATGTCCTCGTTCGTGGTCGGTTAGAGGCTACCGGCGATACCCACTCCTGGTATATCATATGTTGGATGCGAGTAGGATAGTAATTCCAATCTCGCGGAGCATCACGTTCTGGTATCACAAATAGTTGATCTCAATAAACTTCTTCAGAATGGTAATAGTGTCGGGGTCAGTTAGGTCCATTGTCCGGTACAGGTGAATAAGGAGGTGACTCGGACCTCGCAGGCCTCTTACCCAAGTCACGTGACGACGATCTCATGTTGCGAAGTACGTGATACGTATGCCAATGAGTATATAGTAAGGGGAGTAAATGACAAGTAACTAACAACTGTGCAGTTATAGTCAAGTGTGTGTATGCAACCTAGTTCCCTATAACCAATGGCTCTGATATCAATATATCACACCCTCAAAATCCACATGCGGGGTTTTAGCGCGAGGCGCGTGACATACCAGGATCTCAGTCATTAGTTACCAAGAACGACTCTACATGGACTAACATTCAAAATCAGGGATTTACTTTAAATACTGTGGAAGCATTTAAGAAACTAGAAAATCTAAAACAGTGTAACATGAGTTGAAAATGCGCAAACATACACGCCCAAAAGTTATGTAAAAACAAAGCATAAGTATTTAACATCCATAAACAAAACACTGTTTCATGACATGCAGACAACTTTATAATGTTGACTCGTGAGTGCTCGTAGGTAATTGGCAACGTTTACCTGAGAATAGCATACTAAACAAGTCAACACAACGGTTGATGAGTTGAAGAGTTTACGATAAACAATAATTAGTAACAGTTGCAAAATATAAGAAATGTATTGTAATAGATAGCTAGTATATACACAATTAGTAATTATCATAGTGATTTCACGTTTGAAGCTGACTGTGATACGTTTGTTGCCTACTGTCACGACTTACCAGGTCGTGACAATGTTTATTAGGACAATATTGCACCTGTCTGACCTTGAGTCACACAGGTGGGGCTCGTCAGACCCAGTAGTACTACCTAAAATTTCCCCGCTAAGTAATTATTAACAAGCTAAAAGTGTGAGGACTTTCCATGGTAATCAACATTGTATTAAGACTATACACAACTCATAATAATAAAGCCTTTGTAAAACCAGTATGCTATCTCCCCCAAAAGAGAGTATGCAAAAAGAGTAGGGCATGAACTCACCTGATGCGTGTAAGAGATACCTAAAGCTTAACTTGACAAGAAAAAGTGGAAAGATAACCTTCAGAGGTTACCTAGAACATGCGAGTACATAAGTACGTGTATACAACATCATAACGAAACCCTAAGTGCTCTACAAACCAAGGGACTTAAGGTTTCAGAAAGACAAGACACGTTTGACCCAGTCGACTCGTTTGACCCGTTGGTGACATTATAGGTGAAGTTTTTATTTAAACAATCATCACAGTACTTCATACATGATTATCATATAGACTGATCACCTATGACACTTCATTACCCATAAGTACCATCTAGATCATCATATCACCACATATCATACAAGTCATGCGAATCTTAACAATTATCATGCTATTATACTATAACACAACCAATATATCATACAATGATCAAATCAAGCACAACATGCCTATATAACCCATAACTATGAACTCCCACAAACAGGGCAAAACATATAACTACCAAATCAACATTCATTCAACCTAAACAACACATTCAACCACATTAGAAGTCATTCATGAACATACTAGTATGATCCTAATGTCCCAAACATGCTCAATTCATCATATTTAAGAAATTGCACATATAAAGTTTCCCTTTTGGGAAAGCACATCCCAAATCCATCAAACACTCAATGTATTCATGAATTCATTACTAATATACCAATTCAAGCTCATAACAACATCTAGACATGATCAACAATATCTAATCATCATGATTTATCAACATTCAACACCAAAAGTTACTATTTTAAGCAAGGTAAGAACTACAATATGCATTCTTGAATTTTCAACGTTTATAACAACAATCTAGCACCTAATCATCATCATAAATACATTCATAACATCAATACATCATCAAATCAACATTTCAAGCAAAATAAAGTTACAATTCTTAGTAACCTATGAACAATGCATCAAAATCCAAACTTTATTGCACAATCAACGTTAACTAGCATGTATTCAACCTAACTAACCTAGTAACATCATAAAACAACCAACATTCGACCACCAATTGATCAAAATCGCACAAAACGTTCGGCCATAATAAAAAAACACATGAAAAGAACACAAACAAACCTTTAAATCGCAAAAAGGATCAACCTTTGATGTTGTTAACTTGTTGTATGGCTTGAAATCGACCAAACCGAATGGAATCTTGCTTGTTCTAGGTTGATTTCGAATGGTGAGGGGGTTTGGGAGGGGTGTCACGACCGAAGGGTGGCTATGGGGGCTAGGGTTTTCTTTTTTTATTTGATTAGTCATAGTTACCATTTAACCCTTATAATTTGTATTTTATAAAGTTTAAGCTCTTAAACTCTTTATAAAGGGTTTTTAACTTAATAATATAAACATATAAACTAAGGATAACAGTTATATGTTTTATCTTCATTAAATATAAAACATACGGATTAAATACACACGTTTCCCACATTACGCGATAAATTTCACAATTAATATTTAAAACACACAAACACATAAGCATAACTTAATAATCACATAATCAGTTAAGTTATCATCAGTTTAACATTATTAATTATTATTAAGTCACTAACGTTAAACGACAACTAGTGTGTGCTCACGACACGTGTATGCAAGACTTAACGGAACTAACGAAGTTTGGTAACGGAAAATTACCGGATGTCACAAATGTTTCCTTAGATATTACATTTATAAAAAGAACTCTTTCTTAAATTATTAAAAAAACTAAATTTAATCTAAAAAGGAATTAAATAATATAATTTATAATTAATATAATTATTTAATAATAGAGATAGGCGGGAAAATTAGAATTGGAGTTTTACAATTGTGCCAAGTGTCTAACTAAAACCTACTTTTATTATAATAGATAGATTAACCAAAATTAACCATAACCAGCTGTTAACTGAATTGTCTGTTGCAGTTAAGAAATGATATTAAATGAACTAGCGGTTTCGATTTCGAAAACGGTCTTAACCGGACCGTGCACACATTTACAAGGATGTAGCACATTTAAACACAGTAAACTTTTTCCTTTTTATTTTATATGATTAATGCTATTTATATGTCCTTAATGTTTAAGGTTTAGAATCCTTCTCTCATCTCACGCATGATGGTTTGAATAATATTCCCAAGTCTTTAAAAAGTCATGTATGTGATTAAACATCCTAAATATCTTGAATGCAATTATGTTTAATCACAATAATTCTAATCCGTTTCTAAGTTTATCTTCTAGAAGATATTTAAATGTTTAAAGTGTATAAATAAACATAAAAAGATTATGTTTTACAAATACGCTATTATTTTCATTAGGTTTGATTACTTATATTGAGCAAGAAATTTGAAACATTAGATTAATAATTAATAATTTGTTTCTTTTATTTCTTAAAACAAATTAACATAGAAAAGGCGTGCTAATTTTTAATGGCAAAATAAATTAACCTTATTTATTTTAAAATTACAATACAAAATAAGTAATAGTTTTATCATTCTCAAACACTTGTTTTATCATTAAATGAAAAACAGAAAGACACGAAAACCATTAGATGATTATCAGATATTGATATGTGACGAATAAAGTTATTTTTATATTAGAGTAAATTGTCATTTTCGTCCATTGGTTTGGTGAAAATTATCAATTTTATCCAATAGTTTGTTTTTCACATACGAGTCCCTGTCGTTTACAAATCTTGTCATATTCATCCACTCCGTTAACTCCATCCAACATTCTCCATTAAATGAAGGGTATATTGGTCATTTTCCATATATGTTTTATTTTTCTATTTTTTAAACCCGATTTAATATATCTCCTTTAAATATATTGCTATTTTAGTATCTGTGGTTTGGACATGTTTGTCAATTCAATCCAAAAATATACCCATCACCTTGTCATGAAACACCATCACCACCACCCTTGATAAAACCACCGCACCACCACCACGTCACAAAACCACCACTACTCACACTAGAACCACCAAACCATCACCTCCACACCATCAGAAAACCCAACACCACACCAGACCGTCGCCACCACCACACACTAGATCTACGCCTTCACTACACACACTAGATCACCACCACAATGTGGACCCTAGAAACCGACCATTAATCTCGAACTTGTAACAAAAATCTTTGAAAACGCATATAAAACCCTTGAAAACGAGTATTGTAAAGGTATTAGTAGGGTTTGATATGCGTTTTCAAAGCGGTATGTTACAAGTTCAATATTGACTGTCGATTTCTAGGGTTTAGATGGTAGCGACGATCCGGTGTGCGTGGTGGTGGTGGGCGCTCTAGTGTGGTGTTGGTGGCTTTTTGATGGAGCGGTGGAGGTGGTTTGGCGGTTCTTGTGATGGGTGGTGGTGTGGTGGTTCTTTTTGGACTGAATTGACAAATATGTCAAAACCACAAGGACTAAAATAGCAATGTATTTAAAGAGGTTATAACAAATCAGGTTTAAAAAAATATATATGTAAGATGACCAATATGCCACTCATTTAACGGAAATTTTGGATGAAGTTAACGAACTGCATGAATATGACAAGATTTGTAAACGACATGAACCCAGTTATGAAAAAACAAGCTATTGGATTAAAGTGACAATTTTCACCAAACAATAGGGACGAAAATAACAATTTACTCTTAATATTATAATATGAATGTTTTAAAATTTTGATGATTTTATCATAAATTGATATGTGATGAGTAAAGTTATTTCAATATTATAATATGGGTGGTTTAAAATTTTGATGAATCATGTTTTACATCAAATGAGTTACATTCCATTCATAGTGATTAAAATTCGGAAATAAAGAGGCAAAAGAAAGCAAGCAGCTGCATGTTTTTGATACCGTGACCATTATCTTTGTTTTATAAAACTGAAAGAAAACATCAAATTTTAATGCTTGATTTGAAAGCTAAAACGACGAGTTTCTGATTTACATATAAAATTGCTATTTTTGAATTCTTATAATTTATTTTATATACTTTTTATTTTAAAACTACTCTCTTAATAATCTGGTGTCACACCTGTTAAGCTTAGAAGTAGACTTGTTAAGTGGGGAACTGTCACGTATCTTGTATGTTTCGTATACTCATTGACATATTTTGTCAACTTTATATTTATTTTATATAACTTTTTTAAATAATAAATAAATTATAGAGCTATTATTTTAAGCCCCCCTTCCCCCAATAAATAAATAAAAAGATTTCTAATTTGCAGATGCTTGAGACTATTCTAAAAATATAACCGAAGCCAAAAGAGCCGAAACAAAGCTGAGCCGATTTTATAAAACTAAACCAAACCTAAACGAGCTAAACTTCAGCTCAAGTTTTCAGCTCGGTTTAAAGTTCGAGCCTTGCATTTGGGGAGGGCCTTTGCCTAAGATTGAACAGGGGTCTCCACGTTGTGGCACTGACTCAGTGACTCACCGAGTTCTTGGGCCAAGGCTCACAAATGGGTCATTTTGACAATCAATATTCTTTCTAAGGATCGGTTCCGGACTTCCGGGTGCGGATATCGGAACCGGGTGTTCTTGTCAATGACACGAACGTGAAATTCATGCATCATATATGAACTTAAATACAACTAGTATGTTTGCAGATGGATGTAAGCGTAATCTATTTAGCCTATGTTTATGGTTACTGTCACATATTACTAGTCTAAAACAAAAAATTCAAATAAAAGAAAAAACATATAATTGTCTGTGAACGACAAAGTTTTGGTAAATTTATGACATATAAATACAATACATCTTATAAATTTCCAAAAATTTGTTGCTGATAGGCATTTTTGTGTTTTTTTTAAAATAGTCTCGTAATAATAATAGATATAGTAATTATAAAAAATAAGCATTTTCCAGACTATGTGAACCGTATTGTGATTCGTAGTTCGCACATAGTACATAAAAAAAATTAGAGGTATCCTAAGAATTTTCTTTTTTGGTACATGTATTTTAATAATGAAATTATTTTTACGCTACATTCATTTAAAGAATAATAACTTGTATAGAATGAGGTTTCGGATCAGAAAGTCTTAAGTGTCGGTTCTCTATAGCTAATAATTAATTTTTTTATACGGTCTGATTCGGGTCAGGCCAGATCACACAACAACAAGACAAAAAAATCAAATTAAAATTTAACATCATTAAACACTAAGGGGTGTAAATGAGACAAACAAAGTCGTATGTTACTCGAGATCGGCTCGCTAGAATCTCGGGTCGAACCAAGCTTAAACAAGCTCAAGCTCGAGCTTATACTATTTAGCATTTAATAAGCGAGCTTGAATCAGGGCGTTCTATCGAGCCCTTTTGAACTGAACTTTTTTATATAACTATACTTAATATATTAAACATATATTTATATAGATAGTTGTTATTATATAAAAAACTATGATAAAAACAATTAAATTATAAAAAAAAGAATCTTACTGAATAATCTACTAATCAATAATCTAATAATTAATCTATCAGATAATCAGCTAATAAGTTAAATGACTAAGTTATTTAAATCAATTGGTTTATATTTGTTACTTATTTTATAGGGTTGTTTGATAATAATTAGGTTGGTCTAAAATTTCTTAAGGATCGTATAAATTTCTTTTCAAGGCTGGTCTCATAATCTTATTGACGTCATTGACGTTTAGTTTGGATTTGATTGTGTATATACGAATAGAAAAAAAAAAGTTCATAGGGGCTAAGCACTAGGTCTCCCTATATTCATCTTCCAAGTAACAAATCCTTATTTTGTAACAAATAAAATATAGACAAATACATGATAACAGTTAACAACTAAAGTTGCAAATTAAACCTTAACTTAAAGTCTTGATTTCATCCCTCTTATGATAATAAATTCAATTTGCACAACTACACATATTTCATAAACCATAAAGTGAGGAAAAAACTAAAAAAAAATTCAAAAGAATACATTAATTTTATTTTGACTTTTAATCTTATATTAATTTGAGCTTTTTTAAATTTGAATAGTATCCTAATTTTTGCTTAAGGGAATCCGATACATACAATGATGAATTTTTTTTAACACTTCGGAACAAGAGTTCAGGGTGTGGTTCAAAGGTGACCGAGACTACTCCCGACCCCTTAATAGGTCCGCCGATGTTATGGTTTATGTAAAATTATATAGGTTTACAAATTAATAAAACTTAATCTTAGTTTTACACTAAACACACCCCAATAGTTTTCAAGTATAGGATGTTATTTTTTATATCAACGGTTAACCGCTAAGAGTTAGCTGAATTTAACAAAATTCTAGAAGAAAAGTACAAGTTTCTGTAATTTTCTAATATAAATATGCTTGATATTTTTTCAAAAAGATTTAATAAAATAAAACCTCGTGCTATATATATTAATCATTTGTTAGAAAACATTACAAACTCCCCACCCATTTAACAACGTACACAAGCTCTCACTGTATTTTGCTCCCATACTACCATCGTTAAAAATGGCCGGAGTTTCCACCATCAGTCAGTTTCCGACCAATTCAGTGACGCTAATGTCTCCGTCGCCAAAACCGCGCTCCAAGATATCGATCCTAACCGCTAATTCGATCAGATTTCGCGCAAAAAGCTCCACAAAACCGAAGGTTCGTTTAGGAGGAGATAGGAAGAAGTTCGGGTTCACTATACGGGCTGCGGGTGATGAGGGTTTTGAACCGGAGAGTTATGAATCCTATTTGGCAGTGGCGGATGAACCGATAACGGAGGTTGGTTTGTTGAAGAAGAAGTTGGTTGATACGTTTTACGGGACGAATAGAGGGTTGAGCGCCACGAGTGAAACGAGGGCCGAGATTGAGGAGCTCATCACGCAGCTGGAGGTGATGAACCCGACTCCTGAGCCCACGAAGGCTCTGCCTTTGCTCAATGGCAAATGGATTTTAGCGTAAGTAACTATAGTAATAATGTTGTTCTTTTCAGAACCAATATTATGTTAGTAATAAAAAAACATATAAAACATTGTGTATAATTAGAATTCATCAAGAACATTTGTGTATAAACATTTGTGTACACATAAACATTTGTGTACACATAAACATTTGTGTATAAAGCAACGCCTTTTAACTAAATTAATTTGACAAGAACATCATTAAAAAACTACGTTATTGCATAGTGTTAGATTTAAAATTAATTGGGAAATATATATCATCATAAAACTGCTGATTTTCGGTTTTTGAATCGTTGTTTTTTATGACAAGTTCATAACTTTGTAACACAAGATCTACTGTATTAACCTTTAAAAATTCCACTTGAACCACTCAATTATCTGACTTTTTATTATAAGTATTTGATATAAACATCAATGAATGCCCTAAAACTTGATATTAATTACAATTTACTAGGGTAAGATACAAGTAAACGATTAAGATTAGATACATCTGTTAATAAAAAGTTATAGTTTTTTAGAGGTTAACAACCTCGAATCCCGTCTAATTTAGTTTTCCTCCTATCATTGTACTACCTCTATTTCAGGCATCACGTTTGGGCCTATCGAAGTTAGGTACACCGCTTTTAATGTTTTCGGTGTAGGTTTGGTCTTGAAGTCGTATAATAACCTAGGCGTCATAACTTTTCAAACAAGGTTTGCGATGTGACCTTTATAAAAAATTCACTCAAACTACTTTACTTCTCATGATTTAGTAGTTTTAGGGATTAACATATAAAAAGTGATTAACATATAATACCCTTGTTAATAAATAAATCTGGACAGTCGGATGGTTAACGTACCTCGGCCCTCCGTCTACGTACCACAATCAGTGTACTACCTTCGTTTCAAGCATGACGTTTGGGCCAATTAACGTTAGGTAAACCGCCATTATCATCTTCGGTATAAGTTTGGTACTTGAAGTAGTACAATGATAACATTTGGACCACAATTTTTAATGTAGAAATGGACCACCTCAAACAACAATCTTAATCGCTGAAATGAGATGTGTCTTTTTGACTTAAATTGTTATGTTTATTTAACAACATCACGTGATTGCACGTGAGTATTGTTTTTGCAGTTATACATCCTTTGATGCTTTATATCCCTTTCTGTCAAGTGGAACACTGCCCTTGGTGAAGGTTGAAGAGATATCCCAAACCATTGATTCCGAAAGCTTCACTGTCCAAAACTGTGTTGTTTTTGCGGGGCTCGGGTCCACAACCGCGATCACTACAAACGCGACGTTTGAAATCCGAAGTCCTAAGCGCGTACAGGTATCTCAAACAACTCCAATGGAAGCAATAATTCATTTCATTCATTCATCACATACAGTGTCAAACAGACAACCTATAAAAAATCTGTATTTTTAGTGGTTGTTAATTTTTGTATATTTTTTCATGGTATAGATAAAGTTTGATGAAGGGATCATTGGGACACCACAACTAACAGACTCGATTGAGATACCCGAAAGCATTGAAATTCTAGGACAAAAGGTTGACCTTTCGCCTTTTAAAGGGTTGATCACGTCGGTTGAAGACACAGCTTCACATGTCGCGAAGACCATTTCGAGTCAACCACCATGGAAATTCTCCATCTCCAACAATAATGTGGAATCATGGTTGCTAACGACTTACTTGGATGAAGAACTTAGGATCTCTAGGGGAGATGGCGGGAAAGTGTTCGTTTTGTTTAAGGAAGGCTCACCCCTTCTTTCGTCTTGAATCGATTTAGATTTGAGATATTGTGTAAGAACGTTTAAGTTGATTGCGTCTTGGATTGAATCATGTTATATGATATTAAAGAATGAGTAAATTTCTTATCTTATCTTGATACAAATTATAACGACTTTGTGATGTATAAAATGAGTTGATTTTGGTTGTTTTTAACCTTTAAGATTGAATGGGTGAACTATAAATCGTTTTAGAACATGTAAACTGTTTAAAACAATAATTAGGATATAAGTACATACTTAAAAGCGTAGAGATTAGATATTTTAAAATCAAGCTAACTTCTAGACCTTTTGGCATACCATTAATCAAATGAAATTTTTATAAAACTCAATATGTTTTTATGTTGTAATTTCTTGTTCATGCTTTAAGTCTTTGACGTAGAATTTTAAAATGTGTAATATGATTGTTAAATTTATGTTTTCATCCCGAATGAAATTTATAGAATACTTGCAAAGAATATTTAAAAGATGAAAGAATTACATGTTTCTCCTTATAACTTATTTAGTTACATATTTTCATACAAAATTTTAATTACATATATATTCTTTCTAAACTAAATCAATTACATGTATACCCATTTAAATTTTTTAACTATATATATCATCTTCATCAAATATAGATATTACATATTTAAATATTTTAATTTAATTTATTATATATACCTTTATAACTACTATTTTACTCCTATAATTATTAAAACTAAAAAGATTACATATTTACCTATTCTTAACTAGTTTTTATTCTTTTTTACTAACTTTCTAGTTTTGTTGATTTGTTTATATTTCGATACTAAAAGAACTATTAGGATTACACTTAATATTTTGTATACCCACTTACAACCAACAATATTTGTATCAGTGAGAGCCAACACCAAAACTGGTTTGAGCTTAGAGCAACAATCTCAATATACCCACCATACTAGTAGTTTCAGAGCTTAATGAAAAGTGATAGACTGAGTAGTAGGAATATATGGATATATAAAGGACATGATCATGAACTTATCGAGAGCGCCAAGTATGGTCACGAGAAGGGATGGCCATAGGGTGAGACAAAATAAGAGTAGGAAGAGGAAGGAGTGATAGTGATGTTAGGACTGGTAAGTATGATAGATGGAGGGGATAATGGAGAAGGAATAGTAGGAAACAACAAGATACTAGAAATGAAAGAATAAACAAACAAACAAACATACCCAGCGTATCCCGTTTAATAGCAGGGTCTGGGAGGGGTAGATGGTGGCAAGTCTTTTCTCTATCTTGGGAGATAGAGAGACCGCTTCCAAATAGACCCCCGACTCGGTAACAATAGCAATAGCCAACATAATATATATCATACAACACCACGGTAACACATAAGGAGATAGAAATAGCATGCACCAAATAAGCGACAAGTTTCATCTATACATGGCAGAAGTCTAATAGCCATACATCATGCGTGCCGTTTACTCTTCCTACCCACAGAACCCACTAGAAGTCCTTAATTTTAATTCTACGCCTCCACGCACTCCTATCCTCGATCATGTTGTCAGAGAGGTGCAACTCTACCATATCTCGCCTAATTATCTCGTCCCACGTCAACCTCGGTCTTCCTCTACTCCTCCTACCCTCTAAGGTGATATTCTCTACTGCTCTAACCGGCGCCTGTATCGGTCTCCTCTTCACGTGACCGAACCATCTTAATCTTCCTTCTCGTATTT
>BJCO01467273.1:0-11462 GCA_018326465.1 Flaveria floridana
GAAGTTGTTCATGCGTATGGTCCATTAGCATGGGCCATTCGCATGAGAACTTCATATTACTAAGTTTGAATATATTTCTTAAACATTACATTACTAAGATTAATTCAAACAACCACAAACCTATATAGTCAGTCCACTAAGCGTTAAACTACTAATCAATGAAATAATAAACATTATAAGTACAACCACACAGTGTATTTCATTAAGTACCCATTCAATTACATATATTCATTTAATCAAGAGTCTTTCATTACAAATATCAAACGATTACATCAGTGTAACAAAATGAAAGTCATTTACATTTAAGCACACTAGAACTAGAACTATGGACATGTGTACCAACAATTATGCATGAAGCTGATGTTGGGCCTGATGTCTACAAGTAGATCCCGATCATTGTGCATGAAGCTAACCCAGTCACCTAGGGCATGCCACAAGGGTCGCGTCAATCTCAATGATTGACCCTGTATGCATCCTTCAGGTTATTTAAACAGCACACAGTTGAACTAACAACGACATGGTCGTGCACCTCCTTTCTATTTGCTTGCAAGCCAATCTTTCTCTCATTACGTTTCACTTTTCATCTTTTTTATCGTTCACTTTGTTACGTTATACTTTACATTCATTCATACATTCGTCATACTATGTAAAGTAATAATGTATATTATATTATAATATATACGTTTTGAAAACCAATAAAAGATAACACATCATACACATATGCATATCAAACATTCATCATATCATCATACATACTCTAACCATAGACCATCATATATTCGTGCTTAAAATAGGCCGAAAGAGTCCATAAGTCAAACTCGGGTCAAACCCTAAAATTCTGATTTTTCTGAAAATTTAAAAAAATTTCTAGGTGTTTGGGCACATGGGCACTATTTGGGCGCATGAGGATTATTTGGACGTTTCTCCACTATGCATGCGCATGAGCCTCACTTAGGCATTTCAACACCTAGGCGCATGAGCCTCTTGGGCGCATGGGCACTCATTGGGTGCATCACCCTATACATAGGCGTTTCAACAAACACTTAGGCGCATGAGCCACTATTTAGGCACATGAGCTTACACTTAGAAATTCTAAGGCATTTTCTAAGCGCATGGACTACTATTTGGGCGCATGAAAGTACTGTTTGGGTGCATAAACATACACTTGGACTTTCTAAATCTATTTTTCAGGCGCATGAGCCCTATTTGGGCGCATGACCACACTTGAAAATTTTATAAGGCAAAACACTAGGCGCATGGGCCCTGTTTGGGCACATGACCATCAACTTATATAATTCTAATATATTTTTCTGTCCTAAATGCCAATTCTACCTGTTCCAAGCTTATACTACTATCCCAAACATCAAACCAAGCAATTATAACCATTAAACATCCAAATTCATACACATATACATACGGTTATATACATCATAATTATAAAAATAGTTTTACATGCTTTTTCATCCCCAAAACCTTTAAAAAACATAAAAAATACAGGGTCTAGAAACTCACCTAAGCTGCTCCAAAGCTCAACTCCTTCAACTTGAATTTCTCAAAGGTTTTCTAACACCTATACACGTCAAAACACATAACCGAACACATGTACACACATAAGAACATGTAGAAATTGGTTTCATGGTCAAAAATCTATAAAAACCGAAACAATTATGCTAAATTTGCTTACCTTGGCTGAATTTAGCTACATTCTCTCTCTAAAACCGAAGATCTCTTTGCTTTCTCTCTCTAAATGTCAAAGCAGTTGATATGATCAGAGAAGTGGGCGGCCATGCCCACTTTAAACAAAATAATAATATTATTTTGTCCTTTTTACACTTTTAACCCCTCCACTTTTACTTCTTTTCTTTTCTTAAAAAAATACTTTTCTTTACTTCCTTTTCTTATCTCTTTTCTTTCTTTTAGTTCGTCAAAATTTCCGGGTGTTACAAGTCCACCCCGCTTAAAGAGGTTTCGTCCTCGAAACCCATCGATCTTTGAATAACTATGGGTAATGTTGTCTCATCTCTTCTTCAGTCTCCCACATAGACTCCAAACCCTTTCAGTTTTTCCACTTCACACGCACCAGTGGAACCACTTTATTTCTCAATCTCTTTTCTTTTCTGATCAATGATTTCCTCTAGTTGCTCTATATAGTTGAGCCGTTCATCCACTTCGATATCATCCAGTGGTACAATCATATCTTCTTCAGCTAAGCACTTTTTTAGATGAGATACATGGAATGTCAGATGAATTCTATTTAACTCATCAGGCAGCTCTAGTCAATAGGCTACCTCTCCTACTCGTGCGATGATTTGGAAAGGTCCTATATACCTCGGGCTTAGCTTACCTCACTTCCTGAACCGAATGATTCCCTTCTAAGGTGAGACCTTCAACATAACTCGGTTGCCCACCTTGAATTCAATTGGCCTTCGCCTCTTGTCTGTGTACGACTTTTGTCTATCATTCGCTGCTTTCACGAAAGATTTGACCCTCTCTAACTTGTCAGTTGTAGCCTCGATCACCTCAAGGCTTCCCAACTCTTTCTGTCCAATATCACCCCAAAATATGGGTGTGCTACACCTTCTACCGTATAGCATCTCGTAATGTGGCATGCCAATGCTGGCATGATAACTGTTATTGTACGAGAATTCTGATAACGGTAAGTGATCATCCCAACTTCCTCCAAAATCGATCACGCATGCTCGGAGCATATCCTCGAGCGTCTAAATCGTTCTCTTAGACTGACCATCCTTCTAAGAATGATAAGTGGTGCTAATGTGTAGCCTCATTCCCATCGCATTATGGAATCTCTTTCAAAACTTTGACATGCATCGAGTGTCACGATCTGACACGATAGACACCGGCACACCATGATGAGCTACAATCTCCTTGATTAATAGATTCGCCAATCTTTCGGATGAATACGTCTCGCGGATCGGTAGGAAGTGACCACTCTTGGTCAGACGATCAACTATCACACATATGATATCCTAGCCCCTTGTCGTGCGGGGAAACTTCGTGATGAAATCCACGGTGATGTGCTCCCACTTCCACTTGGGTATAACCAATGGTTGGATCTTCCCGTATGGTTTCTAATGTTCTGCCTTCACTTGCAAACAAGTAAGGCACTTGCTTACGTACTCTACTATATCGCGCTTCATAGCCGGCCACCAATAATCTTTCTTCATATCCTGATACATCTTCGTGGCACCGGGATAAATCGAGTATCGAGTCTTATGAGCTTCATCCATGATTCGCCCCCGTAGATCTCCATAACGAGGGATCCATGTCCGTTCATTTTGGGTTTTAACACCGAGAGTGTTTTCACCCAATTCTACAACTAGACCCTTCACTTGTTCAGGATTAAGTCGATCTTCTTTCAATGCTTCTTCTTGAAATTCTTTCAGCTGGGTCATCACATCAGCAGTCATAACCAACTGATAAGCCTTCACCCAATCGGTTTGGGTCTCTCTTTTCGAATAAGGGCATTGGCCACAACGTTAGCCTTGCCCGGATGATAATGGATCTGACAGTCGTAATCTTTGATGAGCTCTAACCATATCCTCTGCCGCATGTTGAGATCCTTTTGCTCAAAGAAGTACTTCAAGCTCTTATGATCAGTTAAGATTGTGCAATTCGTCCTGTATAAGAAAGTGCCTCCAAATCATCAATGCAAAGACCACAGTCGCTAACTCCAAATCATGAGTGGGATAATTGAATTCGTGGGTTTTCAGTTGTCGGGATGCGTAGGCTATTACCCTTCCACGTTGCATTAACACGCAACCTAATCCCGAATAAGAACCATCTGAATATGCCACTAAGTCTTCACTCCCTTTGGGTGACATCAAGACAGGAGCTTGAGTCAATCTCGCCTTCAACTCCTCGAAAGCACCCTCTTGCGTTTGACCCCACACAAACTTCACATCTTTGAGAGTCCACTTAGTCAAAGGTGAGGCTATCTTGGAAAAGTCCTGGATGAACCTCCTATAATAACCCGCCAAACCCAAAAAACATCGAATCTCGGACGGCGTCTTTGGAGACTTCCATTGCATTGCTGCCTCAACCTTTGCTGGGTCCACCATAATTCCTTCAGCATTCACAACATGACCCAAAAATTGAACTTCTCGCAACCAAAAAGCACACTTAGAGAACTTAGCATATAACTTTTCTCTCTAAGCGTCTCTAACACCTCACGTATGTGGCCGGCATGTTTTTCGTTACTTCTGAATAAACCAGGATATCATTGATAAACACAATCACTGATTTATCTAACATGGGCCGACACACTCGGTTCCTCAATTCCATAAAGGCAGCTGGCACGTTAGTTAGACCAAACGACATGACAAGAAACTCATAGTGACCATAATGTGTGTGAAAAGTTGTCTTAGGGATATCTTGCTCCTTCACCTTCAGCTGATGATAACCAGATCGAAGATCTATCCTTAAGAACCAATTGGCACCTTGAAGTTGATCAAACAAGTCGTCAATCCTTGGTAACAGATACCGATTCTTCATCGTCAATTTATTCAGCTCCCGGTAGTCGATGCACATCCGCATACTACCATCTTCTTCACAAATAAGACCGGAGCACCCCATGGAAAGATACTCGGTCGAATGAACCCTTTGTCTATCAACACCTGCAGCTGAACCATGAGTTCCTTCATCTCGGATGGAGCTAACCGATATGATGCTTTGGCAATGGGTTGAGCACTGGGTTTCAGATCAATTTGGAACTCGATTGCACGATCCGGTGGCACGTCGGGTAAATCTTCTAGGAACACATCTAGAGAATCACAAACCACTGGTATGTCGGATAGTTGTGGTACAGGTGCGTCCACATCTTTCACGTAGGCCATATAGGTACTACATCCGCGTCTCATGCACTTCCCCACCACCGCCATCGAAATCACCTTTGGGATCATAGTAACGCGACCACCGTAAACTGTCACCGAACTTCCATCGAGCGCAATTAGTCAAATCATCTTCTTGTGACACATGATGTTTGCCTCATAGGTTGCTAACCAGTCCATCCCTAGTACTACATCGAATCCACCTAGGGGCATCACATGTAAATTGGTAGTAAACCTATGGCCTTCTAGTTCTACGATACAATCCTTTATCATATCAGTAATTCTAGTAGACTTACCAATAGTTGTTTCTATATGAAATGGCTCATCAATACTCTTACTACTAATAGACAATTTAGCAAAAAAAGTAGTAACGATGAAATTCCTACTGCACCAGAATCAAATAATACAGAGGCTTAAGTTTGGTTTACTAGAAACATACCTGAGATGACATCAGGGTCCACTCTGGCCTCTTCCCAGGTCATAGTGAAGGCTATAGCACTTGCCCTCTGCACTCCTTCCCCATCCTTTTTCTTCACCCAAGAACTCTCGGCCCTTAGCTTCTTACAGTCCTTGGTCACGCGGCCTTCCTCGCCACAACTATAACACCTCGGCACCCTGCAGTCACTAGCAATATGACCAGGCTTCCCACACTTGAAGCATACGTTCAATCCCAACCTATACTCTTCGGTATGCTCATGTCCACATTTACCGCACTTCCTTAGCCCTGAGTTTGGTGTTGCCCTACGATCATCCATCTTCATCTTTTTGATGTTTGGAGTGGAACCACCAGGACCAAACCGCTTCCAGTTCCAGTTCTTATCACCACCACCTACCTTCTTCTCCTCCACCACAGTCTCCTCTCGCTCATCAAACAACCTAGCCACAAGGTCTACAGCCGATCGAAATGTACTTGGTCGGGCGGCAATCAAATGCCTACGTATATCAGACGACAACCCCTTGACATACGTCTTAATCTTCCTGGATATCGAGGTCACCTGATCAGGCACCAGTCTTGCCATCTCGTTGAATTTGGTGGTATACTGTTGATGTGTCATAGTTCCCGCTTCCAGCTGCAGGAACTCCCTCTTAATCTTGTCCAACTTCCCGTGAGGACAGAACTCCTCAATCACCAACTTTTTCAGGTTTGGCCACCTCATCTTTCCAATGGCCCTGCTGCCCTCGGCCTGGAGAATATTGTCCCACCAGCATAGGGCCGAGTCCACCAACGAGTAGGTGACAAACTTCACTTTCTGATCTTCTCGACACTCGCTGATATCCAGCACCGCCTCCATCTCCCTCACCCATCGGTGAGTAGCAGCAGCATTGTCGTTCCCATCAAAAGTCAGGGGCTCGCATCTCTAAAATTCCCCATAGTTACATCCTTGTATAGTTTCCTACACCGCTTCTTCCTCCTCCTCCTCACTCGAGATAGTCGTCTTGGTCTTTGATCACTCCATTTCCTCCCTTCCGGTGGTCCATCTCCTCTCTCTCTTCTCGTCCTCTCTTACCGCCTTGATCACTTCAGTCACTACAGATGGTAGAATCGTCTGCATGACTTGATGCACTTCCTCGACGACTGCCTCTTTCACCAAAGCCCTTATGTTCGCACTCTCATCACCAGCCTCCTTGTGATGCACCTTGGGCTCTTCACGGGCCCTCTCAGCAATCTTGGTCTTATTCCCAGTAATACGCGGTTTAGCACCATGTCCTCCCTGGGCTCCACCCCTAGAAGCCTTAGATGATCTACCTCCAGCCATTCTGTAATCACTATAACATTTAAACACTAACACGGTCATTCAGGGTTCTTAGTTTATGTTGAGTATAGTAAGTCTCTAATTACAATGGCAAGTTGTGATTAGCAACTTACTTTACTCTTCACAACCCAAGCATTTCCTATCCTGGCTACATCAGTATCCAAATATACTAAAACACATAAGTCAAATAACACGCACACATAATACTGGTTAACTTCAAGAAAAGAAATACCTGATGGCACGTAGCTACTGGGGCTGACATCCCTCCATTCGTCCCATTTTCAGTTTAAGATTATGTTTTTGAAAATACTTTACCCAATTCACTTAAACTATGGCTCTAATACCAACTTGTAAGGCCCCGATCCCGAGCACCTAACATTTGGTCAATCATAGCACTAAACATACATAATAGTATACATTTCATAAAACATTGCAGCTGAATTATATTAACAAAATCCCATTCATTTCATTTATAATTACTGTTGTTAAGCAATACATCGTTGTTCATTGATTACATAAAAATTGTTTAAATGCATTAAAAATAACAATATTATCAAAACATGAATGGATGTCAGTCTTGCCCCGCCGTGTAGCTTCACCCTCGTGCCATGCCCAACATTATTTACCTGCCAACTGAAAATATATAAAAGTCAGCGTTGCTGAGTGAGTTCTAGTTTTAAAAGTATTAAAATACCTTGTATAGACATACAAAAATATCCTTTGTTGTAAAATACCTTCTTTTGTTTGGCATGTGATCACGCATTATACATACATCAAGGTGATACTTTCTTTCATTCATTACTGCATGCATTCATTCCTTCCATACTTTTATCATTATCTTTCACTTTCTTATGGACCAATGTGCAATACCCCGAACACTGTGCACGAAGCTGATGTTGGGCCTGTGGTCTATAAATAGACCACGAACATTGTGCACTAAGCTGACCCAGTCACCTAGGGTAAGCTATAAGGGTCCCTGTCAGTTTCAATGACTGACCCTGCATACATCTTTCGGGTTAGCTAAACCGCATACAGTTGAGCTAACGACAACATGGTCATGCACCTCCTTTTTCCTTTGCTTACATTCTTTAAATTATGTTCCACCATTCTTAATCATTAATCATTCACTTTTTATTAATGATATTATTTTACGTTTATGATCATAAACATACCACGTAAAGTCACACAAATATAATTAATATAGAACATAAGAATAGCTCATAATCATGCATAATAATAACAATTAAAAAAAACCCTAAAGTAAAACTAGGGTCAAACCCTAATCATTCTATTTTTCTCCAAAATTTCAGAAAATTTCTAAGTGTCCTGGGCGCATGAGCACTATGCAGGCGCATGAGCCCTGCTTAGGCGCATCAGCACTATTTGGGCGCATGGCCCTACCCTTAACTCTTTTTCTTACTAAGTGTTGGGTGCATGAACTATTCAGGCGCATGAGCTTTACACTTACGCACCTGAGGGATAATTTGGACGCATGGGTACTATTGGGGCGCATCATCCTGTACTTAACTTTCTAAGGCATATTTTCAGGCTTATGGGCCCTGTTTGGGCGCATGACCATACTTAATAAGTTCTAAGGCAAAAAGGCTAGGCGCATGGGCCCTGTTTGGACACATGTGAAACACTTAAATTTTTGTAAGGCAATTTCAGGTGCATGAGCCTTATGTAGGCGCATGAACAACCTGTTTAACATGTTTCTAAGTTATTTTTATTCCCAAACAACCATATCATCCTATTCTAAGCCTATCACCATCTCTCTAACATCACATGCACACCACATAAACAACCACAAATCATTACTATACATACACACTTACAGACGGTTACACACCTAAAAATTGTAAAATCATTTTTAATACATTTCTAGCCCCAAAGATGTTTTAAAACATGAAAAAAATGGGTTCTAGAACTTACCTTTCTCAGCCTCCAAGCACAACTCCTTAAATTCAAAAACTCTTGATGTTTCTAACACCTAAACACCAATTACATACACACCCGAATACATTTACACACATGAGAACATGTATAACTCGGCTACATGTTTAAAACCCATAAAAACCAAACACTTACAAGAAAATCTTACCTTTAAGAGCTTATTCTTCTTCTTCTCTCTAGAAAACCGATAAACTCTTCTATCTCTCTCTAAAATCGCAATAGCAGTTGATGTAGCAGAGGTTGTGGGCGGCCATACCCACTTAAAAATAATATTATTATTTTGTCATATTTACACTTTATACCCCTTCTCTTTGGCCTCTTTTTCTTTTCTTACAAATATCTTTCTTTTATTCTCTTTCTTATTTTTCTTTTTATTTGAGAAAATTTTCCAGGTGCTACACAATTTTACTTATTGTTTATCATTCAATTCACGAAATTCAAAATTTCAGTCAACTTAGGGTTCATACGCCCGAACAACTCTGAAACGTCCTAGTCAATTTTGACTTTGAATCTTGAAATTGTGTTGATTAGATTATGAATCTTACGTTTAAAATCTTAGAAACACAATATCAATCACAGACTAATAGCACAAATGCTCAAACTTTGTGAAATAATGAAAACCGAGAGTCGAGAGTGAGTTCAGGGGATTTTGGTGAATGAATGAATGAAAAAACACAAAGTGTTCTTTTTGTACTAAGTGTGAAATTTTAGGCGCATGAGCATTGTTTGTGCGTATGAGTCTGAAAATGACACAAAAAATTTAGGCGCATGAGCACTGTTTGTGCGCATGATGTTGAAATTTTAACTAAGTGTTTAGGCACATGAGCACTGTTTGTGCGCATGAGCTTAGGCGCATGAGCACTATTCAGATGCATAAAGCACTGTTTAGGTGTTTTTGCACTGTTTAGGAGCATGAGACTAGCTGAAACGCCCAACACTTGGAAATTTCACTTGAAACGCCCAAATCTTGAAAAGCCTGGTACTGTTTTGGCACATGAGAGTTGATGAAACTGTCACACCCCGAACCCAAGTAGGGTGGGACGTCATAGACTAGCAGCAACATGTGGCAGCGGAAACAAACCATCATAAGAGCACAAAAGGAGAGAACATCACATAACATTAATGTTTAAAGAAAAACAGGGCTAGACGTAGGTATATCCCCCAACACAAGCACATAATTCATCAGTACAAATCGTTTCCAACAATAACAAATGTAAATTGTTCAAAATGTTTTAAAAACATAACAAGCCAATGCCAGGGGTTATAGAGCTAGTTCAAGGTCTCCTACAACAGCTAGACTCCCATCACGGATTACCTGAAACATGCTCAAAAGAAAATTTGTGTCAACTAAAAAGTTGGTAAATTCAAGCGCTTAAAGTTTAAAAACAAAAGGATTCAATAGAATCCACATTTAATTTAAAATAATCATAGTTTCATTGTTGTCGGGTATCACAATCAACCCCGCACTCAGTCCCGGCTAGCCTCTTCAAAAGTTAAGTGATACCGTTAATCCGGAAGGAAGAACTGAGCCTCAAAACCAGTGTACCATGGCTGCCGGATGGTCCACCATAGTACCTTATAAAACCTGTTACGTGCCACAAACGACCCCGCAGGATCTCAATGTGATACCCTTCCATTCATCACGGAAGGCACTGTGTGGGGGATTCCCTAAGTAGATCTACCCATATAAAACAAGTGGTTCACACAAGAATTAATGATTGTGGTACAAGTATCAGCAGGTAACAACATTTCCACAATAGATAGCATCATAATATAGCATAGAAATAGTTCAGTTTAAACAGAGCATGCTTTATCCCGAAAACAGTAGTAAAAAGGGGGTCACTAGAACTCACCTTAAGATTCAAGCAAAAGATTCTTCGTGTACCGGGAAAAGTTTCAAGTCTAGCACCCTATTATAAAGATTTAAGTGATAAGCCACTGATTCTAAAGTTATGGAAGGTGCACTATGTATGCCATGAGGTTAAATGTCCAACTATATTTTGATTTGCTAAGGCTTGTATAAAAAGTTTCCTTTTATAGTAAGTTCGGGTTGCTAAAGGAGAAATACATGTTTTTCTATGTTGGATCATTTATACAAGTTAGTTTAAGTTCACCAAATGGTTATTAGTTCAAGGGGGTCAACTTATAGGAATTTGGCAAAATTTACAGTTTAGTCCTCCAAGTTTCAAAATTTACATTTTCTACGCTAAAGTTTGCTTATTTCCATTTATTGACTTCTATGGCCAAATAATAGATTTTTGGAGTTAAGAAACTCATTTTAAATATGTTAACTCCCAATTTCTCAAAAATCAGGTTTGGGTTTGGGATTTTTACGTTTTACGTTACCAGTTACGGTAAAATAGAAGGTGCAGGACCGGGTGAAGGGTTTAGTACTTTTACAACACAACAACACAATGAGGAGAATGTATTGGAACACTTAACAGATCAAATGGGGAACCAGTTATAATGATGCTAAGAACACAAAAGTAAACTCAGAAAGAAAGAACAGATGACAAGACAAGTGGTTGGTTTTCAAGGATGTTGTATATTGCTTCTCAAATTCAAGTTACAAGTATTGAGCATGCATACATTACAAGACTTTGAGATACTATATAATACAACCTACAGACGGCCATACTTTGAAGGCCAGCTGGATACATGAATTAGATAACACAATCCATGTAGAGTCAAAAGGCAGATTGCCTTTTGGCTAGTGACTATGACATGCTATAGCTCACATCCTAATATATTACAAAAAGGATAAAGGTACATAAAGTAGAAAGGTATGACCCAAGACCTCAATGTATAGTTTTCCTAAAGCATGGACCTTTTCACCAACTCATATAAGTTGGTGACCAACCAGAGTGGGCAGCGGCAAAGTGGTTCAGCTTTATCAGAAAAGGTACAT
>BJCO01467281.1:0-10261 GCA_018326465.1 Flaveria floridana
AACTTATGATGGCGTGGTAGCCGAACCGAGCCTTGATGGTCGGGTTGTAATTTAACATAAATCCAACCCCGACCGGAAATTGAAGATTCGTAGGGTGTGAGTCAGCATAAACTTTCATACGGGCTTGAGCTTGAGCATGGTAATGTTTAAGAATATGAGAAACTTGATCGCGTTCGAGAAAATGGGTTGCAACCAAGTTGTTCCCAGTGGATTGTTGTTATTAACAAAAAAAAGTAATAAGACCGGATGTGTTGTTATTAACACACACAAAAAAAAAAAAAAAAAACTCAAACTAGTTACTTTTCAAACTTATCATGACAATTCAAACACCATCCAACTCTCATCCATCTCACTTTAGAGTTGGATTTCAACGATTAACCAACTAATCCACTTGACTAAAAACATCACATACTCGAGAACTCCCACATATGGATTCCCATTCATAACATAACTTTCCTAATCGAGTTAATTTATTTATTCGATTACTACAACCTAGTACACCCCAAATCTTCGGTTCATAAAGCTTTATCTTACGTTTCTAGTAACCAGCATCCATGAACTGTTTGATCACCGCCTGTTCAACTACTAGCCGCTAGTTATTTGTTGTCCTGTGAGATCATAATATCTTGTGGTAGATTGCCTTTGTTGATTTCTTGCCCGACCATCTTTTACTTCAAAGGAATGCGGGAATTCATTTCAAATTTAGTTCTCACCACACAAACATTTTATCCGTTGAATTCAAATTCTAATTATGTTAAATTATAGCAAACTTATCAATCATAGGGTTTAGCAGATAACCTGCATCTACATTCTACTATCATTGCTATTAGTATTATCAAAGTACAAGAAACAGCGACAACTAGTTTTTATAGTATTAATAATTTACTTTATCATCTGAGAAATATGATATTTTGATGTATATAACAATAAAGAAATACAAATTTTATAAACAAATAAAATCCATAAAATACAGTAAGCATGTTCTCTGGCAACAAAACTAAATGAAAAGGATGTATAAAAACAATGACCAAACAATATTTTACAAACAAAAAGAAGTCACCATTTACATGGACAATAGAATCTGGGAATGATGATTATTGTTGATGATGTACAAAGCTAACAAGCTAAAAGGAAGCTGATAATAAATATCAAAAAACTTGAGCAAGAAATGCAAAAAACTTGTGGTCGCCGCTACTTTTTTCTCACAATATGATTCAAGCAGAAGATGTCGAAAAGGGTCATCACCTTTCATGGTGGTGCCGCCCAGCAGCTGGTTGTCTGGACCGTGAGAGCTGTTGTTTTCAGGGACAAGTGGCGGCTGACCCTCGTTACTGGAAGAGCCACCTGGGTTTGACTTTGACCTGTCCCCATTATGAGCATCATCGGTATCTTCTCTATCATCTTTTGGTTCACTAGAGCTGCCGCCACTGCCACTGCTGCCATCACCGCCAGGGTTTGGGATTCCTGGAACCAGATCTTCCCGAGGTTCTACACCAACCCGTCTCAGGTGTAACTGTCACCATGTTTGTTACAAGTTTTAGTGACCTTTTGCTAAATTTATCAAATTCTATTGGTATAATAAAATAATAATTATTATTGTAATACATGTCTACCTTAAGATGGAGATTAATTTCATCTGGGCGCGAAAGAAATGGAAAATCACCACCACTTTTAATGTATGCTTTTCTTGCACCTGGATACCTTTCACTAACTTCATCTTTGAGTTGTTGAGGGATCGCACATTTGTCGTTTGTCTTTAAGAACAAAAATAAACGTAAGTGCATTTGTACTAATAAACACAATCAGGATATTTGTACCAAAAATGCATATTGTTATGAGTTATGAAAGCATACGTCAATTATAGTGATCAAAGAATCTGAAAGCATAAGTGGTCCAACCGATGCAGCATCACTTGTTAAAGATAACCTTGAAGCCAAATCCTCTCGTGAGAAGGTCTCAACCTGCATGGTTTGCCTTTTCAGCTAAGGGGTTGAAAAAACAAATAATAATAATAATAACTTTCTTCTATTAATTTCATTTTAGACATAAAAAATCCACATATTTTGCTAGCCATATGGCCCACACATCATATATCCTATCCTGTCCATAATGGTTTCAATGTGACTGCTCCGACATTATTACTTATAAACAAGTTGTTTTGATTACGATTTATCCCTAACGTATCAAACCAAAAGATTTAACTAAAAAGGATACAAGGAAATGGTCAAACAGGTCGAAAGTATCTCTTATTGTAAATTGTAATGACAAAACCATCTAAACTAACTTTTTCTTTTAAAAGTGGCAATATTATTCAATAATATAGCTACCTGAAATCAATTAACAAATTGATTACTTATAAAAAGAGGATACACACAGTGTCTCAAGTTAGGTAAACCCGACCTGTATTGACCAGTAGTTACAAACTACCTGTTTTGACATGTTACCCAAACCGACAAATAAAGAAGCTGCAACCCAAGAAACATAATGAACAAGCACCATCACCTTCACTCTATTACTTGGTAATAACATATGCAACAAAACTATAGTATTACTGCTAGGTAGAAGTAGAAGTTACATTCTTGTTTTGAAAAAATATCAGCATTTTAGTGGAAAGTGAATGGTATAGGATTTAAGGTGATAAACTACAACTTTTAATACCGATTTTGCAGCTACAAACTATTAGAAAAGAGTTAATTTTTGTCACCTGTGCAACAACGAAGTCCACAGAATCAGCAATAAATGGTTCATGCGGACCACTAGGAATTCCTGTTAAGACGTATCGTTTCAGCAAAAAAGAAGGGGTCCAACTAACACTGCAACAGTAAGAGCAGATATGGAAACCAATGTTAGTATTTCTTTTATACTTCAAACGGTGCGCTTGAGGGACCAAAAATGATTTTGGACAAGGTGCAAAAACAATAACAATATACACTTCGAGGAATTTAAACCAGGTTGGAACTATATTATTTTAGTTAATCTTTTAAAGAATATGGGTACATACACAGGAGCCCAAGGCATGGCAGCTGCAAAATATTTTGTATCCAAAAACGCATTTGAGAGTACCAATGACTTCACCCGCCTTGGTCGGTGTTGTGCAAAAAGTAGTGCTAAGAATCCTCCTAGGGATGTGCCGTAAAGATGTATCTGTTGCAACAATACTCATTTAACATATTATTACACAAACGCGTGCTAAAATAACAATGATAATAATAACAGCAAAACTTCCAATGTTATGATGGACAATATCAGAAACATTTATATAGCAAGTGGTAATCTTACACGGTGGACATCAATAACATCTAAAAACTTTTCAAACGCTTGAACCCACTCCTGGCTGTTCCATACACGAGGAATATCAACAGAAATCACTCGATAACCCTGAGAAAGAAGGATAAGAAAAAAATGAAGTTGCCACCACCTAGAATAACAGTACACTTACATTATAAAATACAAACATGTTTTTGTAGTGTTTGGATTTGTGTTTTGGAAATGACTATCATGATAGGCGCAATTATCAGTTTTTAATGTTTGGATTATAAGATTCTGGGTGCAATTGGTGTCTAGTAATAGCCAGCTCATACTAGCCACCACAATACTTATTATCAAAGGGTAAGTTAAATTACCTAATTACTCATTCTCTTAACATAATCACTCCTTTGCATCTCTGTTCCTCAGATGAATGTCTTATGTCTGTTTTCATCATCCATTATCAAACAATCAAAACTGCTAATTATCTAACTATTACAACTTTTTTTGAATATGGTTATTGAAGATTAAATAATGATTTCCAAAACACAGATCCAAACACCCTAATACATCTTCCAAGCTTCAAAATCCCAACAGTCACAGATGTATATTAAAAAGCAAAAAATTCACAAAAATTTGCTAATTCGACTTATAAATGTTGATACAATTGTTGAAGAAACAAAAGGAACATCCAGTTGTTCATGGAGAAAAAGTAGTGATATGCATTTGTTTTGAATTACAAAAAATCCTTCTAACATATCATTGAAATTCATTTTATGTTGAAGAAATTCTCTATGGATATGCAATCACTCACTGGGGCTCACCTTCATCGAGAGTGCCATGATTTGTTTATAATACACATCAGCCGTACCAGCAGTGCCAGGAATACATATAAGAGGAGGAACTACTTTAGGACCAAAGTCATAATATCTCCATTGCTTTGTGCCAATCTATAAAAAACATTAAACTAAAATTTCAACTAAATGGGAAAGAAGGTAAACCATTTGAAATTGGGCATAATGAGGAGCTCACCAACAAACGTAAAAGAAAAAGAATAGAATTTATGTCCCGGGTCATATCTCTAGGTACGTAGAACAAAAGTGATTAAGGGAAAGCATGTGTTTGATTATATTTCACTCGTGCTTTTATTGCATTCTGTCAATGAGTAATAATCGCAAACTTGTACATTTTTTGAAGTATGATTTAGTATTCACCCATGAGAGCCTATTGTTATTGTCCATATTTAGTATAACTTCGACAAACAACGAAGATTAACGACCAACACAATGATATAATCATATAAATTATATATCAATTCAGAACCTTATTTGGATACAAACTGGTGATTTGACTTGCTTTTAACAATCACAGCTTAATCCACCATCATAATCCAGCTGATCAATTTTAAAAATATCAGTATACTCAGCCAACAAAATGCTTTTCATAACTTCATCACAGCTGAATCCACCATCAAAATCCTAAGTAAGACACTTTTAAAAAAATCCTCTTTTTAATCTAATACAATAACTAAAATCAACATCTGAAATTCAAAGTCACTGTAAAAGCCCCAATGAGTGGCTAATTGGTTCAAACAAACTCCTTACAGAAAACAAAATTGAGTTGCTGCTATGAACCTTTGAGTGAAAAATAGTACTTCTCTAAATATAAGATTGATAATGTGGCACCGACTTCAATCTAAATCTAATAGCAACATTTTCCATCTATATCTCATGTTATAAGATTCATCATCTCTGATGAATACAACAAACTTAAAGATGCAAGTTAGCCCCTTTAATATGTAATAATCAAAACGGCAGCATACCCACATCAAATTACGCTCACTGAGACAAAACATCGAACACCTGATGCTCAATTAAACCGCACATAGGGGTTTTACCTAAAGAAAACAGCAATCGACACCCAACTGCAACATTGATCTAGCGAATTGGGTACACCTAATTATCTACAAACAATTAAGTAAAAGATCGAAAAGATTGAGAGACTCACAGGAATCTTGTGGAGGGGGACCTTGGACTTGAAGTAGATGTAATCACCAGGGGCAGAAAACCCCCCTTTCATTGGAGATTTTGAGGATGATCCTAAAGAGGGTTGGTGAATTTGGTGGTCATTAAGGAAGATTCAAGTGTTGATCGAGGGGTTTTGGTCATGGTATTTTCTTGTTGGTTCTTGGGTTTACATGATTGAGGATGGAAAAGATGAGCCACGTGATCGGGGCCCCGAATGTGAATCCATCGAGACGGGTGACAGATAAGAGTTCAACCTAATTGGCCCGTTTTTTAAAGACTAATGTATACTTTAAACCTAATAACTCGAGTAAACTCATTGATGAAAAGCCAATCACACCCATGAACATAGATAGTTCGCTGACCCGGCCCGCCCGTAATTTCAAGGGAAATCCATCACCCAATGACTTGTTGTGGTAAAACTTATGTCTCATTTGGAGCATATTACACTAAGTGATAGACGAACCCACGATCTCACTTTGAAAAGCCATAAGGTGTTTCCTTCCAAACGATTGATTTAGGGCTCATTGGCAATTGGCCCGTTTTTTAGAAGGGTAAGTATGCAAAGTGATGGCTTTGATTTTTAGTTTTGCATAATTGATTTTAGTAATATATAAGCAACTAGTTGTTTTCAACCGGTCGTTACGCGGTGAGATTAAATATGTTTTAACATTTTTAAAGGTTCAGAAATGACGGTTTATCGTGGCTTTAAATGACCATTTACCATGCCAAAACAATAAACATCAAATTCATAATTTCGTCATAAGCGCCTAGATGTGAAACAAAAATAACTCTCAGATGCACATCATCACCAAGCCAACAACTTAATATGGTCAACATAACAGACTAACATTACCCGTATAGAACTAAGAACACATACAAACAAATTAACTTGATCAACATAACAACAACACCAACACAGAACACCAACGACAGCAAGTTAAGATGCTTGAAGACTCAAAAAGAGACCTTGCTCTAAACTTCTTTAGCATCACAGCCTCAACCAAATCCAATTAAATCAGACAATCAATTGTGAGACGGTCATATATATTCTTTAATCAATGTTTAAAAAGCAAGGCAAAGAAATAACAGATTTGCATCTCAGATGAGCGCACACCCATCATCATCAATGATATAGAAAGCAGGCATCAAAAAGTCATGAAAACCATGAAAGAACCACAAGAGTTTCAGTTTTTTTGGCTTTGAGCTCTCGGATGTCGACATGTGACTAGGGTCATCGTCATCGAGCAATTAATCGACAACTACAAAAATTGCAAAAAGAGCATACCACCAGAAAGCAAACAGATCGCACAAATGCGTTCAAAAAGGCCACCAGCCAACAAACATGGGTCCAATCAAAGCTTTAGCAACCCTCATCGGATGTAACCAGTAACCGATAGGCCTGCATGTCGAATCAGAGAAACACCGCTGAGCTATAGCAGGGTTGTAATGCTAGTATGGTCAAATACGCCAAGAACCAAAGACTGGGAAAAAGAGAGAGAGAGAGAGAGACGAACGACAGTACCAAAGTCGCCAAGGGAGCACGCTGCTGGCAACACCACCCAGTACCACCATAAAGCCACCACCACAACCGTACGTGTCTCTCTCTGTAAAAACTAAATCCAGTAAAAAAAGCAACGGTAGGTTGGCGATAGCCTAAATCGGCAAAAGGCAAGAATGAGCAACATCTGTATGGCAACTCAAAACCATACATGCATCTCTCTCTCTCTCTATCTATTTCTTTCTTAATCTGTTTATAAATAAACTTTAAGAGGAAGGATAAAGTGCAAAATCAGACACAATCGGGTGGCCAAAACAATAAACCCCCTGCACATTTTTCCTTCACATTGGTTTTTAAATTATTTGATTAATTTGATGTACAAGAAAGATATGATGGTATGTGGTTAATCACCGTGTTAGGCGTGATGTGAGTAGATTTAAAATAAATTTTAATTAATAAATCCAATGATATATTTTGTACAAAAGTATTAGCATTTATCCTATATATTAATTTTATAACTTTTTGAACATTGATTTGCAACCTCGTGTGCATTTGATACAACTGGTTTATGCATGTATTTGTCTATCGGTGGCCCTTTTAAATGGGCTTTGCAGGATCGTATTTTGCTTCTAGAGAGAGAGAGAGACTTTCTTTGTGAGGATGTCAGTGGCAATGGAGGCAGTGCCCGCTCTGGATACCCTTTTTCTCGCATAATGTGTGTCATTTGCGATATAGGTGAGGTCTCTAGTTCTTTTTTCTACGTGTACATATACAGATGGTTTGTGATACGCTATCACCTCAGTCTCCCACTTCCCATTGAGGTTAAGTTAACCGACATTTTCTCGCCGATCAGGGAGCCGATCCTTTAGGTATAACCACCTTTGTGGTTGCTTCGTCTGTTTTTCTCTAATACCCAATTTTTTGGTTGCTTAAAAAGTTAGTGATTTCAGGCTTTGTTCTATCATATCGGATTTTGATGGTGCCTTTGATCTAAGTTCTTTAGGTTTTCTGGTTGGGTCGATGATGATGAACGGATATTCAACTAAGACTGTTTTCAATGGCCATCGATATGGTTTGTTTTCATACTAAATCAATTGTGTTGCTTATTTCAAACCTTATGGAATGATTTGATGTTTAGGGTCAGGGTGCCGATGTTTGTGGTATGACCACCTTTGTGGTTGCTCCGCATGTTTATCTCCGATACCCATTTTTTTGGTTGCTTAAAACATTAATTTTTTCTGACTCTACAATCGTCGGATCTCGATAGCGCCTCTGATCTAAGTTCTTTAGGGTTCCTGGTTGGGTCGATGATGATGAACAGATGTTCAACTAAGACGGTTTTCAATGGCCATTGATATGGTTTTGTTTTCACATTAATTTGTGTTTCTTATTTTAAACCGTTTATAACTAAGTTTATTTCAATTGTCTTACAGTTGCTCTAGCTTGCTATAACTTTTTGAATGATACAATAGTCTAAATTTTTTACCCTTTAGGGTCTTTTTTACCTTGGATTTATGTCTGATTTTATGTTTGCTTTGGATTGGAGTAATCAAGGACAATGCGCATACGCTCCTATGGAACGATTTTTAGATTTGATTAATTTGTAGCTTTGACATGTATGACTTAGGGATTTTTGTTATGATCTGGTGCTTTTTGTTCCTATAATGTTGTAGTTTCTTATTTTGGTGTTACTACGTTATTTAACTACTGCAAATTGTTGTTCATGATAGTTATGTACCCGATTTCATTATCTGCTAATGATATATGGTGTTTTATGAGTCGGAATTAAAGGATGGTCATATTTTACTTGAAACCCCGTCCGGCCATGACCCACTAATCATTGTCAAAACCATGAGCCGAATTATGTATTATATCACACTGTCAAGTCTTGTAATGTTAATTTAGTTGATAAACATGATGCGTTTACACCTACGTTTTTTCTTGGTTATGATTATCAAAATGTCTTTGAATCTGCATTTATCTGACTCTCGGTTCACCGTGTCCATCTAGCGCCCAAAGCATGTGAATGAATAACCCTAGTCATATGAATTTCTAAACAATAAACAAAAATTAATATATTTGAAAGTTCTATTGAAAAAAACCTTTTTTGACGTTTAATATATTATTTATAAAAGAGTTAACTACATGAAAGGTCCCTGTGCTTAGGTCTGTTTTTATTTTCGGTCCCAAGGTTTGAAACTTACAAGGTTAGCCCAAAGGTTTGTCAAAACGTAACACAAAAGGTCCCTGATGTGGACGGTTGTTATCTTTTTCCGTTAAATTTTAAAAAACAACTAAACTACCTTTTGTGAAAACTTAAAACTCTAACCACCACTCTACCATCACCATACCCATCACCACAAGATTGCAACCATCATCTCCAACACCACAGGAACTCCACCACCATCACACCACCGCCGGATTACAACCACATCTCCAATACGACGAGTCACCACCTCGAATCCAATCAAGGTTAGGCTGCAATGATGGTGACGAGTGATGCTTTTGTTACCACAGATCTATCAAGAAATGGTGGTGGTGGATTATGGCGGTAGGCTGCAGTAACGGTTAAGATGAATATGAATGGAGGGGAGGGCACTGTTGTGGTGAGGGAGAGAGAGAGTTGGCTGAGGTGGTGGGCTGTGGTGGTGGGCAGCAATGGGGGGTAGCGGTGGTGGTCTGGTAGGATGGTGGTGGTGGTGGTTTGGTAGAATAATGGTGGCTAGAGTTTTAAGGTTGAAGATAAAGTTGTGGGTCTCATCTTTTATAAATATTGATTTTTAATGGTCAGGGATATTTTGGTCATTTTACTATGACTTAACTTACTAGGACTTAACTTACTAGGACTTAACTTACTAGGACTTAACGAAAAAAAGTTAATGGCCATCCACGTCAAGGACCTTTTGTGTTACGTTTTGGCAAACCTTTGGACCGACCTTGTAATTTTTCAAAACTTGGGACCGAAAGTAAATACAGACCTAAGCACAAAGACCTTTTATGTAATTAACTCTTTATAAAAAATAATAAATATAAAAATTTGTTTTAGTGCCACTTTCTTTTTGTTAATGGGTTATCTCTATGTATATGATCATAACCAAACAATATAAATCGGTTCTTTTGTAATTTGTTTTAAACTAGTATTTCGACCCTTCGTTGCGGCGGGACGTAAAACCATGAAAAAAATTAACACTGGCACAACCCGCATGTTGAAAAGGGCATTAATAACATAGTTAACTTTCTATAATAGAAACAAAACCTGAAAATAGAAACCATCGCAAATCCTATGCACATCCCAAATAAAATCAAAAGACCATAGAAAAATCAAAACCTTAAAGAATATGACTTGTACATATTGACGGATAACTCCGTTTTAAATAAAATTTATATCGAAACGTAAATAAATTATGTATATCGTAACGATACATTTAGAATTTTATAAGAGATTCAAAATTCTAAAACTAAAAGAGGAGAGAAAAAAATTATGTGTGGG
>BJCO01467282.1:0-10343 GCA_018326465.1 Flaveria floridana
ATTGAATGTATGAACGAAGGTAATGAACGTACGAATGAATGTAATGAATGTATGAATGAAGGTAAGAAATGTATGAAAGAATGAAGGAGTTCATGAACGAACGTGAATGATAACGATGAACAGTACACGAATGAAAGCTAATGAATGAATGATGAAGATAATAATAATATTATCAAAGTGTACATATGTTGTGTGATCACGTGTATGTAAGAACGGTTTTAATGAAAGAAAAGTATGTTTAATTATAAAACTAGAACTCACTCAGCAACGCTGACTTTTTATGTGTTTCCAGTTGGCAGGTAGTGTTGTTGAGTATGGCACGAGGCGGCTACTCAGCTCTTTTGAGATGACATTTCTTTATTTAATATTTTTGTAATATATAATGTAGAATGTATTTAGAAAACAAAGTGGTGTTTGTTGAGGATTCAAATAAACGGGATTACTTAAGGAATCCTCTTACCACTAACAGTCACTGTTTATGACTATTTTGTAATTGACTAATGATGTATCGCTTTGCAGAAGCTTTTATGATGAAATCAGATGTCTCTTTTGAATGTTTCCGCTGCAATGTCTATTTAAAATAGTTGTAAAATATATGTTTATGTGCAATGAATAACCAACTATGAGGTGCCCGGGATCAGGGCCTTACAATGATGGTCTTCCGCAAGTCCATCATCGTGCCCCAATACGAGGAGTTGAAAGCCATTTCAGACCTCAAATTGCCGCCAATTCATCTCCAGTAGTAAGCCCTGTTGCACATGGTCGATCTTTTGAAGTGATACCATAAGGATTAAATATGTTGCCATCTTTCTATGGTAAAGGACGCGAGAAGCCTTACCTTTACATTTCTAAATTTGAAGCGGTGTGTGGCACAATTAGAGGACAAGGGTTTACACTGGATCAAGTTAAGCTCGTGTTATTTCAATTCACATTGAAGGACGCTACAAAACAATGGTTTTTATCATTGCCATCCATGAGCATTTATACGTGGGAGGATATGCAACAACATTTCTTAGAAGAGTATTACACACCTCAACGAACAAGTGATGAAAGGGCCAATATTCGGAACTTCCAACAACAACCAGGTGAGCTTTTCTATGGAGCTTGGAAAAGGTTTAAACAATTACTAAGGAATTGTCCTCATCATGGTATTCCACAATGGGAGTTGATCAATGCATTTTATGATGGATTATCCACTGATGACATCCGGGATGTGAACTCTACTACGGGCAGAACATTTCTTTCTAATCATTTAGAGGTGGATTGAGAATTCTTAAAGAAAATGGCGGTGAACTCGAAAAGGCAAGCTCAATCTAATAGGAAGAAGAAACATGCCATTATTAGATATGCAACTACTACTAATGCCAATGAAAGATTAGAACAGTTAGAGAGAGCAAATATGACACCTCAAGGCGGACCAATCTTTCCCGCGTGTGAATGATGTGGTGATTTGGGACATGCTATATGGATTGTCCAATGAAAGTAGGTAGACCTGAGGAAGAGGTTAATCAAGTATATGGTGATCAAAAACAATATGATATGAACTCTAATACATATCATCTAGGTTTGCGTAATCATCCTAATTTTAAGTATGGTAATACATCTCAATCTAATCCTCATTTTCAGGTACCAAATCAGGGAGGTCAACCGTATCAGAAACGACAACCAATGTATAATAACCAGAATTACAACCAAGGGGGATACAACAAGGGTTACCAAAGAAATTATCAACCTAATGGCGATCAAGGAGGCTCAAGCCACTCATCCGAGGTCATGGACTTTCTCAGAGAGATTAAGAAAGACAATAAGGTATGAGATAAAACTGTGAAGGCACTAGCAAAGCAAGTTGGACAACTAGCAGAAGAGATGGCACAATTGAGAAGAAATCTAGGAGCGTTGCCTAGTGACACCACTGTCAATCCTCATCATCAAACATCGGGTGCAAGAAATAAAAAGAGTGCAAACATCAACAGGTAATTATTCTTCACTCTGGTAAAGTATATGACAATAAAGTGGTCTCTCGACCACCATTTGAAGAAGGAGTGGTGGAGGATCTTGGCAAGGATAGTAAAAGTGATGATGAGTGTGAACTGAAAATGCATAGTGTTAAACAACCGAAAAAAGTGACTTTTCAAGATACAACTAAACTTGTGCTTAAAAAAGAGTCACCTGAGGCCAATGGTAAGAATATGTAAGTTAATACCATACCTTATCCAAAGGCTTTAGAAAATCCTGAAAGGTTAAAAATTTCAAGCAAACGAGGTCCTCAACAAGAGGAAATGTGGGAAATTTTCAAACAAGTTAAAATCAACATTCCCTTACTCGATGCAATTAAACAAGTGCCGGCTTATTCTAAATATCTTAAGGACATGTGTACACAAAAACTCAAAATAAATTTCCAAAAATGCTTGATTTAATAGAAAAAGTGAGTGCTGTGTTAATGGGTTCGTTACCCTTGAAACTTAGGGATCATGGAACGCCCTTGATACCAATTCAAGTTGGTGACTTTAAAATGGCAGGGGCGCTATTAGATCTTGGAGCAAGTGTAAGTATTCTTCCGGGAAGCCTATGCGATCAATAAGATTTCGGTCCACTTCATAAGGCCGATACTACCGTAGTATTAGCCGATTTGACACCTAAGCTTCCTAGAGGAATCGTGTCTAATGTGATTGTCATGGTTGAAGATTTCTACTACCCGGTTGATTTCTTAGTTTTAGACTATGTGTCAAATGATAAAACAAAGCAACCTAACGTCATACTTGGTAGACCATTCCTTGCCACTGCAAATGCTTTGATAAATTGTAGAACCGGGACAGTGGATATGACATTTGGTAATAGGTAGTTGCATTTAAATGTGTTTTCTAATACCCCAAACTCTCTACCCAATGATGAATGCTTTATGGCGGACGTCATTGAGGAGTGTAATTCTCACGAAGGTGAGGATGCCACCAAAGAAACTTGTTTTATTTTTGATGATGCAGGTTGGAATCATATGACGGATCTAGCGATTGAAGAACAAAAGTTGGACCTGATGGTTATTGATGCTGGTAGATCCCCATGGACATATCAATTTGAAAATTTGCCTGAGCATATAGACAAAAAGATGAATCCATCCTTGGAAAGCCCACCAGAGTTGGAGTTGAAAGATCTTCCCAAGCACCTTAAATATGCATATTTAGGAAAAGGCAATACATTGCCTGTAATCATCGCAACCAACTTAGAAGAACATCAAGAAGCCTCGTTGTTACAAGTCTTTCAAACATACAAAGCTGCGATAGGGTGGACACTTGCTGATTTGAAAGGTATAAGCTCTTCAATTGTTATGCATAAGATCATAACCGATGCCGATGCCAAACCATCACACAATACTCAAAGAAGGTTGAATCCAAACATGCAGGAAGTAGTTAAGAAAGAGGTACTTAAGTGGTTGGACGCCGGTATAATCTACCCAATCTTTGACAGCACGTGGGTAAGTCCAACTCAAATGGTACCGAAGAAAGCCGGTATTCAAGTGCTTAAAAGCGAGAAAGGTGAGCAAATTGCCACTTGGCCGGTAACCCGGTGGCGTGTTTGTATTGATTATAAGAAACTAAATGCTGCCACATCTAAGGATCATTTTCCACTTTCATTCATTGATCAAATCATTGAGAAACTGGCAGGTCAGAAGTTTTACTGTTTTCTAGATGGTTATTCAGGATATAATCAAATTGCTATTCACCCTGAGGACCAACAAAAGACTAAATTCACTTGCCTTTATGGCACATTCACTTTTAAGAGAATGCCATTCAGTTTGAGTAATGCCCCGACCACCTTTCAAAGGTGTATGATGAGTATATTTTCAGATATGGTCGGGGAGTCTCTAGGAATTTTTATGGATGATTTTTCAATTTTTGGTTCTACTTTTGATAAGTGTTTACATAAATTAACCAAAGTTTTGAAACGGTGCGTTGAAACAAATTTGGTCTTAAGTTGGGGGAAAAGTCATTTCATGGTTCAAGAGGGAACAGTTCTAGGGCATGTCATATCGAGTCGGGGAATTGAGGTAGATCGGGCCAAAATAACGGTATTTTTCACTCTACCTCCTCCGGTTAATGTTAAAGGTGTGCAATCATTTTTAGGACACGCAGGGTTTTATAGAAGGTTCATTAAGGGCTTTAGTGTCATAACTAAATCCTTATATAACTTACTTTTAAAAGACGTACACTTTGTGTTCGATAAAGAATGTTTACATGCTTTTAACCCTAAGAGAAATTAGTGGAAGCCCCAATCTTGCAATCACCTAATTGGTCACTTCCGTTTGAAATTATATGTGATGCAAGCGACTTTACAATTGGGGTTGTTTTAGGTCAACGAGTGGATAAGAAACCCGTTGCCATATACTATGCAAGCAAAACATTAGCCGATGCACAATTAAATTATACAACAACTGAAAAGGAATTGCGTGCAGTAGTATATGTCTTAGATAAATTCCGATCATATATATGGGAGAGTAAAGTAATTGTTTATTCTGATCACAGTGCAGTTAGATATCTAATGGAAAAGAAGGATGCCAAACCTCGACTTATACGATGGATCTTGTTACCACAAGAATTATACTTGGAGATACATGATAAGAAGGGAAGCGAAAATGTAGTCGCGGATCATTTATCAAGAGTGGTGCATCAAACCACCGATTCACATCAAGAGATTAATGAGACATTCCCAGATGAGCAATTACTATCCATATCTTCCAAACCATGGTATGCTAGCTTTGCAAATTATTTTGTTGCAGGTACCACTCCCAACCATTGGAACAAGAGGAAGAGGCAACAATTCATGTCACAGGTGAAATATTACATTTGGGACAAACCAGACCTATTCAAGGTTGGAGCGGACCAAATTATCCGGCGATGCATTCCCGAATCTGAAATTCCAAACGTCTTAGAACATGCACACTCATCCGCATGCGGGGATCATTTTAGCGGACAGAAAATAGGTCACAAGATCCTTTCTTGTGGACTCTTTTGACCTACTATCTTTCGTGATTCGTATAATTTTGCTAAAAGTTGTTTAAAATGCCAACAAATGGGAATTGTATCAAAACGCAATGAAATGCCCATGCAACCAATTCTTGTGGTTGACATCTTTGATGTTTGGGGAATTGATTTCATAGGCCTATTCCCAAATTCGTATGGTAACTTATACATTTTAGTGACAGTCGATTACGTGTCAAAATGGGTGGAGGCAATTGCCACTAAAACAAATGACCATAACGTTATGTGTAAATTCCTTCAAAGTAATATTTTCTCACGACTTGGTCTTCCCCGTGTGATCATAAGTGATGCGGGGTCACATTTTAAGAATTTTCACTTTGGAAAGTTGTTAAAACGTTATGGCGTAGATCACCGAATCACAACACCATACCACCCTCAAACGAGTGGTCAGGTGGAGGTATCCAATAGGAAAATTAAGGAAATCTTACAGAAATAGTACGATCGGACCGTAAGGATCAGTCCATCAAGTTAAATGACGCTTTATGGGCCTATCATACCGCTTTCAAGACGCCTATCGGCATGACCCCTTATCGGTTGGTATACAAGAAAGGATGTCATTTACCCTTAGAACTAGCACATAGTGCTCTGTAGGCAATTAAAAATGTTAATCTTGATTACAGTGTTGCAGGAAATGCAAGGAAGTTAAGTTTGAACGAGCTGGAAGAATTAAGTAACGAGGCATACGATACGACAGCCGCATATAAGGCAAGGATGAAAAAGGTGCATGATGCTAAACTACGGAAGAAAACTTTTGAAGTTGGCAAGAAGGTGTGGTTGTATAACTCACGATTGAAGCAGTTTGCTGGAAAGTTGAAAAGCAAATGGATGAGACCGTACATTGTAATTCGAGTTGGTAAGTTTGGCGATGTCGAGATTGAAGGACCTAAAGACGGTGTACGACAAATGGTGAATGGGCATCGATTGAAACATTATTTGGAAAGCAAGGATATGAGCGGAAAAAGTGATGAGTTGGTGAGCTTGTTAGTAAGTGCACCAACTTACATGACCAATCAATAAGGATCAGGTAACGGTCTTGCTGAAGACCTAAAACTTAGCGTTTTTTGAGAGGCAACTCGGCGAACTTTGTGGGTATGTTCCCTAGAAACCCTCACGAGACTTCACTCGTCCACTCGAGCATACCGGGTGGTTTAAAAGGCTTGTTGCATACGCTAAATGCAACCGTGATTCCTACAAAAGTGAGTTTAGTTTTTTATTTACCGTTTGTTATTTGCTATTTTAATTCGTTTGGTTTTTATGCAAGAACATGCAAACGCCCAAGTGTGGGGACACTCATGGCTAACGAGGTACGTGAACACACTTTTTCTGAAGATTCGGGGCGAATCGGGATTTTTGGTGGGGTGCGCGAATGTGGCATTGGCATTTCAGAAAACAAACAAAAATATTTAATCAAGTTTTATAGTAAATTATATAGTTTCATTCTAGTTCATTATTTTCCATTTTTATGTCATTAGTTGATAACCTAAAAAAATTGTTTTTTTTGACGCCACCGCCACCGACGCAAGTACCACCGCCACTGACGCCGACCCCGTTAGTCCAGCATAAACTCACTGTCGGGCGGTGGTGACCGACGTTGGGCTTGGCACCGGCCCACCGCCACCGACGTCACCTACACCGCCACTGACGCCACGGCCCAGCTGGGCGCGGGTTGGCCCATTTTTGGGCGGGTAACCCGGAAATTCTCAGCCACAAACTCAAACTAACGTAGAATTTAAAGTAAATGTGGATCAAACTTTCATTTTTCATCATCTTCCTCCATTTTTCCTCTCAAATTCTCTTTAGAACACCCAAACCTAGATTTTTTAACTTCTTCAATTCTCAACCAAATCAAGCAAATCATAGATGCATCTTGCTTAGTTTTTTGAGGGGATCACATCTCACCGCTTAGTTTCGCAAGATTCTCACTCGTTTGAAAGATAACGGGAGTTCAAAGTTCGGACTTTTGGGGGTTTTTGCTCAAAATTACTCCATTCTTCTTCTTTTTCATCTACAAACATCACATTGAGCCAAGGTATGACTTCTATTAAATAATTATATGTTGTGCTTCTAGATGACCATGGTATGTTCATTTCCATGTGTAAAATCTTCAATTTCATACCAATTGCTTAAGGAAGTAATGTACAAGTGATGAGAACGTTGAGTTGTGTTGATTTGTGCTATATTGTTAATTATACATGAGTTTGGGAAATAAATTAAGACATGATGATGTTAGAAGTGAGTGTTGGTCAAATGATGATACTAAGGTTGTTTCATATGAATGATTTGGTGTTTATTATGTCAATGAACTTAAAGTCCTTGTCAATTGTATGGAATATAGTGGAAATCCAACAACTCTACTTTTGTTATGTGCATTTCATGAGTATAATTGTGAACTTTATGGTAGACATCCATATTGAGGGACGCTCGTGAGAATGTTTCTTAGTATTGAGATTATGGGTTAGTGATACTTATGTTATTGCATAGAATTAATTCGGGGTCTATGTGCACAATATAGACTTAAAGATCCTTGTTAATTAGGTGCGATAGCACTCATGATCCACATAATTGCTCATTTACTCATGATGGGGTCAAATTGAAATCTGTTAATTGCAGGAACCATGCCCGAACCAAGGAATCAACTTCTAGAGGAAAAGGCAAAGCTACTGCTTCATCCTCGGAAACCTCGGGCAAAAGCACGAGACGAAGCAAAAGCAATATAACGGAAGCAAGTTCTGATAGCGAAATGGATGAATCAATTGGAACCAACTCTAGTGGCGACGGCATTGATTATGATTCCAATGGGAATCCTGTTTGGTCGGAGTACAAGAAGCCATTGTCCAACTTTTCACGAGAGATGCAACCACAACTGTACATGGATAAATTCAAGGGTAAAAATGACCTCACTACACTCATGGTTTATAAGAGACCTATGGAACTTCTGGAATTCTAAATGTTTGGCATGGTTGAATGCTTTGAAATATTAGGGTGGAAGGAGGTATTGACATTTGTTAAGATGGATCGGGCACATGTTTATGTGAATCAAATCATGGAATGGATGTCTACTCTAGTGAAGAAAGATGTCTTAAACCCACCACATACCACTACACTAACTGGCAAGGTTGGCGGGAAGACAATGGTTATGTCTTTTCAAACGATCTCCCAAGTGGCCAAGTTCGACACTGCACCGGGGCCTTATGAATATCCACATGAAAGCTCAATTTTAGAAATCCCAACTAGGGAGTATCTGAGAGAAGTATTGAATGATGTATTTGTTGTTCCTATCACTGCATTAATGCTTGATAAGGTGACCAGAAACAACATGAAGATCTTACCAAAGTTACTGACAGTAATCCTGAGTAAGAATGTGATTCCTAGAATTTCTGATAGAGGAAGAGTGAGACATTATGAGCTGAAAGTGCTTCATGCCCTCCTCACCGGTAGACACATGTTGTCCTACCGGAAATTGGTAATGATGAATATCTGGGAAAGTCAAGAAAGCAGGGCCCGATTGATGATTTCTCACTGCCGACTAATTACCATGTTGTTGCATAAGCAGAAGGTCATGTCCAATGATGCTTTGGCTATTCCAATTACTGTTTTGAAGTTCAAAGTTAATCGGTTGGGAGGACAATCATGGGAATATAAGAGGATTGCCACTCATTATCAACTACGAGACAAGGACAGTGGTCGGGTATTGATGGTCAGACGAGATGATGCTCCTTAATATGAGGATACAGATGCTGGTGCAATGGGCCAAGGTGGTGTGAGAGCAATTGAGGACGTGGATGCTAGTATATGGGAAGAACAGAGGAAGATGAGATCCAGGAAGCAGTTGTTAGGGCTAGACCATTTCGGTTTTCAGGATGGACCTTGGATCAGATGACATGTATGATGAACAGTCACGTGAAAGAGATCGACAAAGAAGGTGGAGAGAGGGCTATGATAGGAGGACGAAGGAGTATGAACAACAAACGAGAGATGCATGGCCAGTACAAGAACAACGTGATAGAGAGCTACGTGATGACATGAGGATGTATACGCGTGACTCCGCGTATGCACGAGAACAAGCAATTAATGATTATTTTCTGTATCAGGAATAGGTTCGCCAGTACAATGACTACCATGCAGGGCTGTCGTATCAAGCTCGACCACAACCGGTGAATTGGAGTGCTCTACCAGAATACATGTCCGGGAAGCAATATGAGAGGTACCCACAAGCTTAACCGTCACAGTGGATACCAACGGAGACAACGCCTGATGGACACTCACACGCAACGGGGGAAGCCGGAAGCTTTGACATGCACGCCATGCACCAAAGTATGATGGAATCCTTCTTTGGACCGCCACTGCCCAGACCTCTATTTGGATGAGATCAGAACACTCTCTGATCACTTGATCAGGTCCATGTGTTTCTCCACTCTATCTGTCTTATTTTCAAACATGTTATTTGTTGTTATTTTCATCAACTTTCTTTTGGTGTGTTTGATATGTGGTTAGGCGTGTAAAGCAATAAGAATGTATGTGGGAATGTGTAAATCTGGTGGCACGTGTGTTATGGTAAAACCCGAATGATGATCTGATGTGATGTTCGGGAGAACATGGTTATGATGTTACTAATGCCCTTAAATTCACAATTTCTTCGAAAGACCGAATGGTGCATTGGGGACAATGCACCTTCTAAGTGTGGGGATGAGGGGAGTTATGAAAAATTAATATAAATCACTGATTGTTTTTTAGAGATTGATATAGATCTTAGGTCATGGCCATGTTCCTTAAGTGAGAAAAAGAAAAAAAAGAAAAAAAACAAAAAAAACAAAAAGTGTTCTAGCATGTTATTTTTGGAAATATGATGGATACCTAGTTAGTGTTAACAAGTTTTTGATATAATAAAATCATGTGCACATCGGTAGCCCAATTCCTACTTGGTGAGATTTTAAGCCTATGACTTTAGACAAATCATACATATATTCATTTGTTGAGGGTACGCCATATACTAATGTTGTTACAGAACTTGTGTTGTTGATGCATACCAATACCATAAGCAAGGTGTTTGCACATGAATGACAAAGGCAATCTAGGAACCCATTCACTTGTTAAACGTTTGTTAGTTTCATCCATCTTACCCCTTAGTATCCATGTTGAGCCTTAAACCATTCTTTTGTTAAACCTAATACATAAAGCCCAAGTTGTTAGTTGATAACCGATCATTAAGCTATTCAAAATAAAAGAGCATCCAAAGTCAAGCTTATATTATAAAAAAGAGAGAGAGAGAAAAATGATATATATATATATATATATATATATATATATATA
>BJCO01467284.1:0-11542 GCA_018326465.1 Flaveria floridana
AGGTTGGTAACATGTACTATCATAAAAAGGTAAACAGTAAAATAAAGTATGGTCAACAACATGGCTCTTTTGGAAGAAGCCATGCTGTATCAGAGGTCTGCAGCGGATTGTCAGAGACCATACTTATATCTACTGGTCATAGCAATGTCTTCCGAAGGTTAAATTGCTTCGAAAGTATAACTTCTTCCGAAGCCAATTATACTTCGGAATACTGCTTCTTCCGAGGCTTGGAGTCTTCTTTATCTTCGGAAGTAGACTTTGTCTTCAGCTCTTTCTTCAGACTTTGTCTTCGGAAGTGTTCTTCAGACTTTGTCTTCAGAAGATAGTCTTCAGCTGTTGACTTTAGCTGTTGTCATCAGCTGTTGACTTCAGACTTCGGAAGATCTCATACTTAGCTTCGGAAGCCATTGAATGTAGCACCAAAATTGACTATGTGAAGTGGTTTTGGGTGCACCAGCCTTATAATGACCCAACAAGCCTTTAAATGTAGCACCAAAATTGACTATGTGAAGTGGTTTTGGTTGCACTAGCCTTATAATGACCCAACACAACTATTCAACAAAGCCAGATCGACTAGAGACTTGGTGAGGAACGTATTGTAAAAAGGACAATCAATATCTGAGCTGCTGAATGCTATGATTGCTCCTGATTCTACCAACCAAGTTAAGATTGTTGCATGGAAGTACGATGAGATATTTGATGCCTTCCTAATTAAACGAGTAAATGCTGTGTGTGATGTATATCACTTTTACTCGAGCATCATAAAGCTCCCAGTTCAAGACCTAAAGGAGTTGAATAAACTGCCATTAATCAATCCAACTGGAGCTAAGCGTGGTGATATGTTTGTTGAACTGTTAAACAGTGGAATAACAAGAGCCAGTGCTTTCCTAGAAACGAGATGCTCACAGGAAGATAAGGAGTACTTTGCTACTTTGAAGAAGAATAGAAAGATTAAAGGAAAACAATCAGAAGATGAGCACTTCTTGATTGAATTTTGTGATAAATATTTTGAAAAAGTAACTACTCCAGGGTTGAAGGTTATTAAGGGAACACAGAAGTCAAAACGAATCCTGCGATGGTTCTATAATGCTAAAACGTTTGAGCTCAAGTTAGTTTGAAATCTCAAAAACTGGTATGAGGATATGATTACACTGTTTTGAGCTTAAACTGTTACATCCAAGCTATATCTTTTTCCTATCAGTTCAAAAGTTTGAAAGAGTATCTCCTGAAATTGCAGAAAATGATAAGAAATATATCCTGTCAATCATTAAAGTGATGAACGCTGCAATGGAGAGAATCTCACCGAGGAAAGCTTTAGCTTATGCTAACATAGTAAAGAAAATTATTAAAGAGATTGAGTTTATAAGAATATCCAGTAAAGGAGTGTTAGAAGTATATTCAAAAGGTAGTTCAAAACCTATTGAGTTGTACGCTGACATTGACATTACAGGATTATCTAAAGATACACTTCAAGTTACGAGCAAAATGGAGATAAAGACAAACGAGGCAAAGCCTGAACAAGGTGTGTTAGCAAGCAAGTTCACATCTGCTATTGCTAAAGCCTTAAAAGAACAAGAGCTATACAAGGAGAAGCTTATGTTTAACATCAAAGAGGAACCTGAAGATTATTTTGAAGTTTGAAGATGGATGGCAAGAATAAAGATGATTGAAGATAAAAAGAAGATAGAAGATTGAAGCTGAGAAGATAAATAGAAAGAAGATTGAAGATTACTGAAGACTGAAGACCATGTAAATCTTAGAGGGAGTATTGTTAGTACTTCTTCAAGGATTAACATGTTGTCTTTACTTGTCTTTGTATTTTACTTTTGCAATATTTTAGGGACTTATGTGTAATATATGTTCCTTTAGTTTCTTTTTTTAGTATAAATAGGATTATATGTATTATGTAGAGATAGACGTTTGAACTATTCTCTCAATTGTACATTGTAATCCTTGCAACTATCAATAGAACTCCTTTGATCTTTGCAATTGTTGATTACTTTGTTCATATAATTGTTAATTGCTTAATCATGACATAGAATCGATCCATTTGAACCTATCAGAAGTTTTTGTCTTCCGAAGCCAATTTTGAATTCAGAAGATATTCCTAAGCTTTATGGAAATTTTGCTTTGAAAGAAAAATACATAGAGTATTTTTACTTCATAGACATAATTTGTTTCGGAAGAGATTATGTCTTGTTCATAAAGTAATAAATCTTCCGAGACTTTATCGCTTTTGATAGAATATTGTCCTCAAAAAACATATAAGTTCTTAGAAGCATATTTATGCTTCAGAAGATATATCAGAATTTCTTCCGAAGGTTAAGGTCTCATATGCAGTTATTAGTTTTGAAGACATAATTTTCTCCCGAAGACAACTTAATATCTTCTGAGAGAAAATGTCTTAAATTTTCAAAAGTATATGGTATATTATTTGAAAAGTTTTTTTTTCAAAGTAAACTGGGCTTATGTAGGTGATTATATAGACAACTTAGGACACACATATTTAAAAATAATCTTGGGTTTAGTTTAAAAAATCTATTCAAAGTTAATCATCCTAATAGCTGGTACAAGATATTTAAATCTCTGTTCATCAAAAGCCTTTATGAACAGATCAGCATATTGTTCATTTGTGTTAAATTTGACTAGTTTTATCAATCCCTTTTCAAAATTATCTCTAATCAAATGATACCTAATGTTAATGTGTTTTGTCCTTGAGTGTTGCGTAGGATTTTCTGTGATATGGATAGCACGGTTGTCTATGTGGATTGGAGTCTCTTTGAAGTTGAATCCATAGTACAACATCTGAATCTGAATCCAAAGCACTTAAGGACAACAGCTAGCAGCAGCAATGTACACAGCCTCAGCAGTTGATGTAGACACACATGATTGTTTCTTGCATTGCACAGAGAATATCGTTACACCAAAGAATTGACATCCCCCAGATGTAGACTTTGAAGTCATATTGAAGCCACGATAGTCACTATCTTTGTGAATCCAAGGATCGTCCAGGGAATTATCAGCCTAGTTACTGACAAAATAATGATCGCGGAATTACCATTGATTGTTGTTTGATTAATTGATTATGTAATTGTGAACAAACAATTAAATCGTGAAGAACAAAATTAAACTAACGAAGAACAACTAAATAATAGATGAAGAACAAACACAAATACATCAAATGTTTTTATTAATGTTTGAATAATGATTGCAATAATCAAACAGTCAATAGATATTGCTAATGCTAGGGTTCTAATGCTATATTGATGCGCATATTGTTTTGATTGTCGATCGCGGCTGCTAGGGTGTGATTGAGGTTTTGATCCATCATAGTCGAAGGCAATCAGTTACTAAAGTTCTACACCTAATCCTATTATTTATAGGCTTAGGTATTTAGTGATATGGTAACTATAACTCTCGTATCGAGGTAAGAAAGTTACTCAGAGAATATACTGATGTGACGTTCTTTGACTAAAGTGAATGTCATCCGCAGATGTTGACTGATCAATTCAGTGTTGACTTTTGTTGACATGATCTACTTGGTGAAGTACATCAAGTGTTGGTCTTCTACAGGAAATTTGTCTTCCATAGGAGTTTTGCTCTTCCACAGGAAATTTGCTATTCCGCAGGAGATTTGTTCTTCCGTGGTTGTTTTACTTGTTCTTCCATAGCAAGTCTGTCTTCCTCAGGAGATGCATCAACTTGAAGGGAGGTGTTGTAAAGCTTCCGAAGGAGTTCCATGGAGATGATACTTTATTTGTTCTAGAAGATCTATGGAGGAACAATATATTCATCCGTAGATGTTTTCCAGCACTTGGTCAATTTCTTGAAATTGACCAAGACTAATGATTTTCCTACAAATATACATATAGAACAACATATAATAAATGAGTTAAACCTATAAATATATATTGTATAAAAATAATGGTAAAGGTACAAGAGTTGTTACAACGATTGATTCAAGAACTAAACCTATATAAAAATTCTAGACCTAACAATACTCCCCCTTAGGTGTAGCTTCTTCTAATCAATGCCTCATGTTCTGTAACTCTTTAACTCTTGACACCATCTTTATATTGAAGTAAGATATAGCTTCCTTTTGATCGTCGTACTTGTACCTGATCTCCATTCTGCTCATCTTGTTCAGTGTATCATATTTTACTCTAAGGATGTCTTCTTCAGTAGTTAAAGTTGCAACAACACTATTGTTGTTGACAACTTCCAGTTCATCCTCTTCTGATATTCTCAGCTCTGCGATAGATGGGATTTTGGATCCCATAAGTTGGCTAGCATCATATTTTCTTCTTTTGCTGGCTGTGGCATTCAGCTTATCTATTACCTGAATCATGTGCACACATAGACATAAGTCGTTTTATGCCTGTTCATTATTGAGCTCTGGAAAGAATTTGTCATGCAGATAAGCGGTGTAGCTTGGATGTAAGAGCTTGATTTTTAGTGGATCAAAAATCCTGATACTTGAAGCGTCCTTCTTATCTGCAGTCCTTTTAAGTACCAGCTCCTTTGATCACTCAACATATCCCCACTAGGCGCATGAACTATTTAGGCGCATGGACTTATACTTAGGCACCTGAGGAAAAGTTAGGTGCATGGGCACTATTGGGGCTCCTGACCCCAACACTTAGGCGTCTGGGCAAAATGTCTGGGCGCATGAACTACTGTTTAGGTGCATGAGCTTACTTAGTCTTTCTAAGGCAATATTTTAGGCACATGAGGTACTGTTCAGGCACATGACTAACACTTAGGCGCCTGAGCAGAATAGTTAGGCGCATTAGAGTACTGTTTGGGCGCATTAACTCACTTAAAATTTTCTAATGCATAATTCAGGCGCATGAGCCCTATTTGGGTGCATGGCCAAAATGTTTAACATGTTTCTAAATTATTTTTCAGTCTTGATCACCATCCTAACATGTTCTTGACTTATATCTTTCATTCTAAGCATCAACCACATAAACAACCATAAAACTTAAACATACATACACAAATACATACGGGAATACATACAACAACTATAAAACCTTTTTAGCATGCATTTTCAGCCCCACGGAACTTTTAAAAGCATAAAACCAGGGTCTAGAATACACCTATTATAGCAAACAAGCAAAACTCCACCAAACTTGCTTGCACACGAGTTCAAACGCCTAAAACAAGCAAAACAAGCACCAAGACACATGGAACACATAATAATCAGCTTCTAAGAGTGAAGCCAAAAAGATAATCGAACCAACTAACATCAAAAACACATACCTAATTAGATTTCAGCCTTTCTTCTTCAACAAACCGAGAGAAAACTTCGGTTTCCTCTTCTTCTTCCTTTTTCAGTCGAAGAGCACCAGAAAAGTGAGCATGGCATAGGTGGCCATGCTCTTAAAAGTGTAACTTTTGTCCTTTGTGTACTATTTACACAATACCCCCTTCGACTTTGCCCCCTTTTTATTTTCTTTTTCGTACTTTTGACCCAAGTTTTAGGTGTTACAAGTCTAACCCCCTTAAAGAGGTTTCGTTCCCGAAACCTGTCATTCTTCGAATAACTGTGGGTAGTGTTGTGTCATATCTTCTTCAGTCTCCCACGCAGACTCAGAACCCTTTCAGTGTTTCCACTGCACACGCATCAGCGGAACCACTTTATTTCTCAATCTCCTCTCCTTTCGATTGATGATTTCCACTAGTTGCTCCACATAATTGAGCCGTTCATCCACCTCGATATCCTCTAGTGGTACAACCATATCTTCATCAGATAGGCACTTTCTCAGATGAGATACATGGAATGTTGGATGAATTCCACTTAACTCATAAGGCAATTCTAACTAATAGGCCACCTCTCCTACTCATGTGATGATTCGAAAAGGCCTTATGTATCTTAGGCTCAACTTACCCCTTTTCCTAAACAGGATAATCCCCTTCCAAGGTGAGACCTTCAACATGACTGTATCACCCACGTTGAACTCAATCGGTCTTTGCCTTTTGTCAATATATGACTTTTGTCGATCGTTGGCCGCTTTTATAAAGGCCTTGATCTTTTCTAACTTTTTCATCGTAGCCTCGATCACCTCGACACCTCCTAACTCCTTCTGCTCAATGTCTCCCCAACATACGGGTGTCCTATACCTCCTGTCGTATAGCATCTCGTATGGTGGTATGCCAATGTTGGCATGATAACTATTGTTGTATGAGAATTCTTCTAATGGTAAGTGATCATCCCAACCTCATCCAGAGTCGATCACGCATGATTGGAGCATATCCACGAGTGTCTGAATCATCCTCTCAGACTGACCATCTATCTGAGGATGGTAAGCCATGCTATTGTGTAGCCTCATTCCCATCGTATCATGGAATCTTTTCCAAAACATTGATGTGAACCGGGTGTCACGATCCGACACGATAGACATTGGCACACCATGACGAGCTACAATCTCCTTGAAGAACAGATCTGCCAATCTCTTAGATGAGTATGTCTCATGAATCGGTAGGAAGTGAGCACTCTTTGTCCGACAATCAAAAATCACCCAAATGGTATTGTACCCCCTCGCCGTACAAGGTAGCTTTGTTATGAAGTCGATGGTGATATGCCACCACTTCCACTTGGGTATATCCAATGGTTAGATCTTCCCATATGGCTTCTTATGCTCTGCCTTCACTTGCAAATAAGTAAGTCACTTGATCACATACTCCACTACATCTCGCTTCATCCCCGGCCATCAGTAATCTTTCTTCATGTCTTGATACATCTTAGTAGCCGGGATGAATATAATATCGAGTCTTATGAGCCTCATCCATAATTCGCCTCCGTAGGTCTCCGTAATGAGGGATCCACATCCGCCAGAAGCGGGTTCTAACTCTATGGGTATTTTCTCCTAACTCTGCGACTAGACCTCTCATTCGTCCAGACTTGAGGCGATCTTCTTTCAACCACTCATCTTTAAATTCTTTTACTTGCGTCATCACATCCAAGGTCATCACTAACCGATACGCCTTCACCTGAATCGGCTCGGGTCTCTCCTTTCGGCTAAGGGTGTCGGCCACAACGTTGGCCTTGCAAGGGTGGTAATGGATGTCGCAATCATAATCCTTGATCAACTATAACCACCTCCTTTGCCTCATATTGAGATCCTTCTGCTCAAAGAAGTACATTAAGCTCTTATGGTCTGTGAAGATAATGCACTTTATCCCGTATAAGTAGTGCCTCCAAATCTTCAATACAAAAACCACCGCTGCAAGCTCTAGTCATGAGTGGGATAGTTGAATTCGTGGGGTTTTAGCTATCAGGACGCATAGGCTATTACCCTTCCACATTGCATTAATAGGTGACCCAATCCCAAATAATAAGCATCCAAATATACCACTAAGTCTTCACTCCCTTCAGGTAATGTCAAGACAGGAGCTTGAGTCAATCTCGTCTTTAACTCCTCGAAAGCAACCTCATGTTCTTGACCATATAAAAATTTCACGTCCTTGCGAGTTAATTTAGTCGAAGGTGAGGCAATCTTGGAAAAGTCTTGAATGAATATTCTTTAGTAGCCCGCTAATCCTAAGAAACTTCGAATCTCAGATGGCATCTTTGGAGACTTCCATTGCATCACCGCGTCAACCTTTGCCGGGTCCACCATAATTCCTTCAGAATTCACCGCGTGACCTAAATATTGAACTTCACACAACCAAAAAGCACACTTAGAGAATTTAGCATATAGCTTCTCCCTTCTAAGTGTCTCCAATACTTCACGTATGTGGCCGGCATGTTCTCCTCGTATTTTGAATAAATCAGGATATCATCAATAAACACAATCACTGATTTATCTAACATCGGCCGACACACTCGGTTCATCAAATCCATAAAGGCAGCTGGCGCATTGGTTAGACCGAAAGACATAACGAGAAACTCGTAATGTCCATAACGCGTGCAAAAAGCTGTCTTACGAATGTCTTGCTCCTTCACCTTCAATTAATGGTAGCCAGATCGGAGATCTATCCTTGAGAACCAACTGGCACCTTGGAGCTGGTCGAACAAGTCTTCTATTCTCGGTAAGGGATATCAGTTCTTCACCGTTAACTTGTTTAACTCTCGGTAGTCTATGCACATCCTCATACTACCATCTCTCTTCTCAACAAACTAGACCGGAGCACCCCAAGGAGAGATGCTCGGTTGGATGAACCTTTTATCCATCAACTCCTGCAGTTGAACCATGAGTTCCTTCATCTCGGTCGGAGCTAATCGATACGGTGCTTTGGGAACAGGCTGAGAACCGGGTATTAGATCAATCTGGAATTCAATCTCACGATCCGGTGGCACACCTGGTAGGTCTTATGGGAACACATCCAGAAAGTCACGCACAACTGGCACATCAGACGATTTTGCTACCGACGCATCCACATCTTTCATGTAGGCCAGATAGGTACTACATCCATGTCTCATGCACTTTTCTGCCACCGCCATCGAAATCACCTTTAGAAACGTAGTGACGCGATCACCGTAGACCGTCACCGGACTTCCATCGGGCGTAATTCGAATCGTCTTCTTGCAACACACAATGTTTGCCTCATAGGATGCTAACCAATCCCTAGTACTACATCAAATCCTCCTAGGGGCATCACAAATAGTTTAGTAGAAAACCTATGGCCTTCTAGCTCTATTTCGCAGTCTTCTATCGTCTTAAAAATTCTAGTAGACTTACCAATAGCAGTTTCTACATCAAATGGCTCATCGATACTTCTACTACTAACAGGCAACTTAGCACAGAAAGCAGTAGAAACAAAACTCCTACTAGAACCAGAATCAAAAAATACTAAGGCAAAAATTTGGTTTACTAGAAACATACCTGACATGACATCGGGGTCCACTCTGGCCTCCTCCTGTATCATCATGAAAGCTCTAGTACTTGCCCTCTGTCCTCCTTCTTCCGTCCTCTTCTGCACCCCTAAACCCTTAGCCCTTGGCTTCTTGCAATCCCTGCTCAGATGGCCCTCCTCGCAACATTTATAACACCTTATAACCCCGCACATCTTCTCCACATGACAGGGCCTTCCACACTTGTAGCACACATTCACTCCCACTTGTATTCGCCAGTGTGCTCCCTCCCACATTTGCCGCACTTCTTCATCCCCGAACTTGATGGTACCCCCTACGGTCATCCACCTTCATCCTTTTGTTGTTTGGAGTGAAACCGCCATGTCCAAACCATTTTCCACTCCAGTTCCTGTCATTACCACCTGTCTTCTTCACCTCAACCACTGCCACCTCTCTCTCATTGTATAGCCTCCCAGCCAGATCCACTGCCGACCTAAAAGTGCTTGGTCGGGAAGCAATCAAACGCCTGCCAATATCAGCTAGCAATCCTTGCACATACTTCCTAATCTTCCTTGACTCTAATGTTACCTGATCGGCACCAGGCTTGCCATTTCATTGAACTTGGTGGTGTATTGCTGATGGGTCATGGTTCACGCCGTAAGCTGTAGGAACTCTCTCTCTATCTTGTCTAGTTCCCAGTGAGGATAGAATTCCTCGATCACCATCTTCTTCAACTCCCCCTATTTCATTCTCCCAATGGCCCTGCTTCCCTCGGCTTGGACAATATTGTCAACACGGTGCCGAGTCAACAAACGAGTGAGTGGCGAACTTCACCTTCTGGTCCTCCTTGCACTAACTAATATCTAACACCGCCTCCATTTCTCTTACCCAGCGGTAAGCAGTAGCAGCATTACCATTTCCATCAAAAGTCGGTGGTTTACACCGTTGGAATGCCCCGTAACTGCATCCCCTCGCGGTCTCCCGCACTACACCATCCTCCTCATCACTAGAGGCTGCCTTCTTAGCATTCAATTCCTCCTCTTCATTATGATCTCTCACATTCTCCCTTCTCCCAGCCATAGTCTGAAAGGATCTCAGTCCCTAGTTTGATCAATTAGGTTTGATTCGCAGCGGATTTAGCACAAGAATCAGAAATTAAAGAAAGAACACAAGAAATTTTGCATGTAACAGTAAGTTATAGAGAAAGAGAGAATTCTGCAAAAATGTGTTTTCTATTAGATCACACGCTTCGGCAAGGATTACAATTAGGTCATCTTCCTTTTATAGAAGAAATGACGTCAGCTGATGTCACTTGACAGTGACATCAAACCGTTATTTTAACAAACTACTGAAACTAACTTAACTACTGAAGAGTTAACACAACTACTGAAGATGTCAAGCAGTTGACATCTTCTTATAAAAAAGCCTGTGCTAACTCATTACAAGTAATGAAAAGAAACTACTGAAAAACTACAACGACTGAAGAACATACTCTTTAGTCGTTTTAAAAACTACTGAAATAGAAAATACAACTACTGATAAGAAAAAGCTGAAAGGTAAACCATCACAACAACCGAAGAATGCTTCTTCAGCTGTTATGACAAACTCTGAAGCTTCAGTACTTGTCTTCAGACTTTAACTTCAGATGTTTCATCAGTCTGATGTCTTCAGTCTTTGTCATCAGTCTTTGTACATCAGCTGTTGATCTTTAGTACTTCAGTCTTCAGCTGATATTCATCAGTACTTGAGTCTTCAGTACTTGAGGCTTCAGTACTTGAGTCTTCAGTACTTGAGTCTTCAGTACTTGAAGTCTTCAGTTGTTGTTCTTTAATACTTTGATCTTCAGCTGTTGAAGTCTTCTGGCTTTGTCAAACAGATGATGATACTTTCAGCAGTTTTTGTGATGTCTTGTGGGACTTGGAGGTTTTTCTGATCTAGCTCATTGGTTCTTTTGGTGTAACAAACTCCCCCTGAACCAATGCAGCCAAAACCTCTATGCTTATTGTTGGTCCCACTTATTGTGGCAGAATGATCGGTCTATTTCCTTCTAGATCACCTCAGAAGTTGACCCATATAAGCACTGGCCTGGGAAGAGGTTTCAAGAATCTGATTAGCAAAGGATGGATGGGAAACCTGTCTTGGTGAACTGGACACAGGGTTGTTGTCCCATCCATGAGACCTACTTCCCATATATGAGCTTGTAGGATTCTCTGGTGTAGGCTTCAAGAAATATAACTTGTTCCTCCATGGTAAGCTCCTCTACCTCACCCTCAAATAATCCTTCAGTCCCATAGAACTCTGAGATGAATTTAGCCTGTTTTCCATTTTTGAGCTCCACAGTTGTTATAACCCTATAGGCGAATTCATCAGGGTGATTACCCTCTAAGAACAACTGGAGCTCATTTTTTCTGATATTCTCAAGCCTCTTGTAGACTAACCCCTTTTTAACCACCCTATCCTTTAACATCTTTTGTGGTGGCTGGTTAGCCTGATAGGCCTTCTTGAAATCTTCAATAATCTCCCAGGGTGATACTACAATGGCCAAAGTGAGCACTTCATCTACAATCTTGTTTACTTGGCCATTGTATCTCAGTGGAATGTCTTTCTTTTTGATCCTGTGAGACACCCTGGGATCAGGCCAAATTCTCACTTTATCCTTTTCATATTGAAATGTATGCCTTAAAGTGTATAATCTCAGAGCTTGTTTCCTCATATTTACTATTGATGAGGAAGCAGCATAAG
>BJCO01467289.1:0-14465 GCA_018326465.1 Flaveria floridana
TGATTGATCATCACAGGTCCAGCACCCGCAGTAGTGCACAATGTTTGGGGTATAGCATATGGCATTGATCTAGAATGAAAGTGGAAAGATAAGTGGTGCATGTACCTACCCTAGGTGACTGGATTAGCAGTAGTGCACAACGTTCGTGGTTGATTACCACAGGTCCAGCACCAGCAGTATTGTACGATGTTCGGGGTATTGTACATGTCACCAAATGTAATGAACGTACGAATAAACGTATTGAATGTATGAATGAATGTAACGAACGCCCAAATGAATGTAATGAATGTATGAATGAAGGAAGAAATGTATGAACGAAAGAAGGAGTTCACGAACGAACATGAATGATAACGATGAACGTACACGAATGTAAGCTAATGAATGAATAATGAAGATAATAATAATATTATCTACGTGTACGTATGTTGTGTGATCGCATATATGTAAAAACGGTTTTAACGAAAGAAAAGTATGTTTAATTATAAGACTAGAACTCACTCAGCAACGCTGACTTTTTATGTGTTTCCAGTTGGCAGGTAGTGTTGCTAAGGATGGCACGAGGCGGCTACTCAGCTCTTTTGGAATGGCATTTCTTTGTTAATATTTTTGTAATAGATAATATTGAATGTATTTAGAAAACAAAAGTGGTGTTTGTTGAGCATTCAAATAAACGGGATTACTTAATGAATCCTCTTTCCACTAAAAGTCCCTGTTTATGACTATTTTGTAAATGACTAATGATGTATCGCTTTGCAAAAGCTTTTATGATGAAATGAGATGTATCTTTCGAATATTTCCGCTGTAATGTCTATTAAAAATAGTTGTAAAATATATGTTTATGTGCAATGAATGACCAACTGTGAGGTGCCCGGGAAGGGGGCCTTACACTACAAGAAGATGGACATTGATAGCAAATCTATGGCTGTATTGCTCACTGCCATACCAAACTTGATTATCGCATGTTTTGAGCATTGCACTACAGCCAAAGAACTCTTTGATGCTTTGAAGTTAATGTACTCAGGTTCCTCGGAATCCAAAGAATCCAAAAAGGATGCTCTAAAGCAACAGTTCAAGAATTTTACATAAATTGATGGTGAAAACTTGAGCCAACAATACTTCAGATACATGGATCTGATAGCATCTCTACAGTCTATGGGAGTGACTCTTGAAAAGAGAGACATGGTAAGGAAGTTCATGAGTGCTCTTCCTCGTGAATGGACTTTCTATTGGGTTTCTATCAGGAGATTTGAAAATCTTGGAACACTCACTATGACTGAACTATATGGAATCCTAGATGGATACCGTATGGAGATTGAAAATTTGAACAAGCGGCAGATGAATGGCAGTTCAACCACTCCTGTTAGTAATGCTCTACATGTTGTTGAAGGTGCTAGAACTCCTCAGTCCCAGATGTGCCTGACTTACAACCAACAGCCATCATGTTCATCTGGACCATACATCACTTTCGCAGAGACACCCAAGTGTCAACAAGCTCAACAATGTCCTTTTTAGGAAAAATGTGCTTTTGTCTCAGGAAAGGAACACTCTAGTTATTTCTAGTTCTGTATTGATGATCTGGAGTTTTTTAACCCAGATGATGTTGAATACATGGACATTATTCAACAAATGGCTCTCCTTACCTACAGAGCAAAGAAGTTCTACAAGAGAACTGGAAGGCAATTCCCTTAGAACCCAACAAGTAGCAAATTCGGGTTTGACAAATCAAAGGATAAGTGTTACAACTGTAATCAACTTGGTCATTTTGCAAGGGAATGCAAGGCTCCAAAATCTAATCCTTGAGCAAGCCAAGCTTCTAAACATCATGCCACCACACAAGCCGTGACCAAGCCAACAGAGCAAACTGCATCCGTTGCTCAAGAAGTTTATTGGAGCTTTATGGTGCACTCAAACTACATGGCTCAAATAAAAGATTTATTTTTAACGTTGACTGAGGCTGAAGCCCAGCTAGTAATAGCTGAGGCTGAAACAAAGAAGTATGCTATCCAAGATCATAAATTCAACAACATTCTTGCATCAACTTCTCACTCAAAAGAATGTTATCAAAACAAGAGTGGGTTGGGAACCAATAAAACTGCTCCACCACATTCCTATGTGTCTATTAGAGCGCCAAGATGTGGTACTGATAAGCAAGAGGTTCCAACTGATGACCCACCATCTCTTAAGAGAATGAGTGATGCAAAAATGGTTGCCACCACCACCACAGAGAAGGACAAGGTAGAAAACCTCTTCTTCTCAGCTAAGAACAAATCTCTTACCACCAAACAAAGAAAGAACAAGATTCAAGCAGCCAAAAGAAGTGCCAAGAAGGTGGCTAAGTCCAAAATGAAAATTGACCCAAGGCAAAAGGGTGTTTTCATCTCAGCTGGATTACAAGTGGTTGGAAGCTCAGATTCAGGATAGGAGTATAATACCAGTGCTCCCATCCAACTAAAGGATCTAAAGAAGAAAGGAAAAGATGTGGAAGAGGACAAGAAGACCAAGAAGCAACAATATGTATGTCCCACCAAAGCAAACACTGAATGCATAATGTGTGGTCTGCACAACCATATGGCTAAGGATTGTTTCTATAATCCTGCAAGCACACATTAAGCAAACAAGGAAAGGAGCAGCCAAGGAACGTATCACATTTGGATCACATAACCAAATCCAAAGGTTGAAGAAAGGAAAGCAATCTGCCAAGGCCAAGTTTCCTTCGGAAGGAACATCTTATTTCGAAAGGAAAGTAGCTTCGAAAGACAAAGCAAAAAGAATTCCTAAGAACAAGAAAGCACCTCTCAAAGCTTCCGAAAAGAAGGCTGCTTTGGAAGAGAATGGTCTGAAAGCTTCTTCTGAAGAGAAAGAAACTTCGGAAGAATGCTCTGCTACCCAAGCTTCATCAAGCTCATCTTCAACGATCAACCAAATGATGGAATCGAAAATCAAAGAAGATGTTGCAGCCCAAACCTCCTCTTCCCAATGACTAAGTCATTTTTCACCAGCTTGTTTATATTCTTCATCTTTGAATGAGCCATCCTTCTATGCTATAGTTGAGATTCACCTTCTGAAGACAGAGAAATTAGGCAGGTTTCTTTGCTTGTTATAGTGGTGTTGTTCATATCCAAAACATATATGTTTCCTTTTCTTGATTCTTTAAGAATGATCCAATCTACTGGAACTTGAAAACCTAGCTTAAGAATGTAACAATAAGTGTTATCAAATAAAATGGTATAATTTTGATCATAAATTTGAGAAACACTCAGTAAATTGTATTGTAAATTTTCATTATAATTTACTTTCTGAAACTTGAGTACACCATTTGTTACCATTCCTTCAACAACAATTTTACCTCCTTCTTATCCCCACCAAATGCCACATATCAAGCATTTTTATGTTTGAAATCATGGAGTAGAGAACAGTTGCCTGTTATATGTCTAGAACACCCACTGTCAATATTCCACTTGTTGTGAGTCCTCCAAGGATGTTCTTGCACGTATAATAAAATCAATTAGAATATGGAACCCAAGCCTTAATGATCTTGGGCTGGCCACTTGTGTCTAAAATTCTTACTCCCTCATGAATGAGTCTAGATGTTTCAGGCTTGATTTTAGACTCAATTGATTCATTATGTTTTGTTTGGGGTGAGGATGATTTTGTTGAAGAAGGACTTGGAGTATGATAGGATCAAATGTATAGATCTGTGATGATATCAGAAGGCAATTCAATTAAAAACAAACACAATAATCAAATCAATGCACAATATCAAGAAAAAGTCATAGAATTTTATTGATAATAGTAAAGACAATTACAAGTGTAGAGCAGTTCGTTCAAAGTCTTAGTCTAACCTAGACAAGTCTAAGCTATTTATACTATCAATAAACAAGGAACTACTATTTACAAGACTAGTCCCTATACTATGACAAAACTTATAATACAAAGACAAATAAAGACAACATATTAATCTTTAAAAAGTACTAACAATACTCCCCCTAAGATTTACATGGTCTTCAATCTTCAAAAAACTTCAGTCTTCTTTATCTTTGTCTTCTCTTCCTTTACCTGAATTCTTCTCTTTAGTCTTTGTCTTCTCTTTTCTTCATTCATCAGTCTTCTTTCAGCTTTAGTCTTTTCAGCTTCAGTCTTTTCAGCTTCAATCTATTCTCCTTCAGTCTTCTTTCTTCTTTTCATCTTCAGTCCACTTTCTTCTTTCCATCTGTGACACTCGGTCAAATCAGGTCAACACTCGAACCGTGTTTTAATGAATAAACATGTGATCACCCAAGATTATTATTATATTTGATTGATTAAGAAAACCATAAGCCGGTTTAAACGAACGTTACACTCTATGAACCATTACCCCTAGTTATAAATATTATCTCTTGCAAGAAAATGTATATAATAATAATACTTATTATAATTAGTAAATAATAATAATAAACTAACAAAATCAATAAGTAGATTTGGGATTATGCATGGATGACACATAACCCATCACCATCCCTATAAACCACTAACACACCCCAAAACCTTTCATTTCCACTCAACCCTTCCACTCCCACACACCACCACCACACCATCGATCACCACCACCCCATCAGCCAGCCACCACCGCTGACACCATCCACCGCCGCCTGCACCACCTACCACGACCACCACCACAATCACCACCACCAACCATCGCAACCACAACCATCGCCACCTCACCACCCTCGCGACCATCACCATCCAGCCACACCACAACCATGACCATCGACACCCCCCCTCTCTCTTTTCTCTCAACCGTAACCATCAACACCCCCTTCCCTTTCTTCTTTCTCTCAAAACCATGACCACCACCACCGTAGCAACAATCACCACCACTCGTAACTATCATCATCATCACCACCAAACTACATTTCTCTCTAAGAACCCGAAACTATCACTCTCATTCTTGCATTTGGGTGTTCACAATCTCTAGTTACTCAAGGTATTGAAATAAGTTTATGTTGATTGTTCATGCATGTTAGTCAAGATGAAAGATCTTGATGAATCTTGTTCACCCACTTATGAGTTTCATAAAAATGGATGATTTTTGAATAAAATGGGTTGAAATGGTTTGAGAAATCTAAAAATTTGGGATTTGTAAGAGTGTTAGTTGATAAAATCATGTATGGATTTGAGTTGGGATTGTAAGAATATACATGGATGTATGTATGTATCGACTATGTATGTATGATTAGGACACTTAGTGGATTATGACATCTTAAGAACACTTGTTAGGAAGGAATGTTTGGATGATTATTATGAGATTTGATAACATAGAAACATAACTAAGTTGAATGTTGGATGATACTACTAAGCTAAAGTAAAAATAGTAATCAAGATAGAATATAAACACATAAAAGGAAGAAGATGGATACTTGAACATATAATTATGTTGCAATTAAATATAAAAGTGTTGATAAAACAATAAATCGAGGACTAGAATTATATAATGAACCATACTAATGGGATGTTATGAAACTTGACTAAGTTGACATTAGGACATCAAGATTTGACCAGCACAAGACTAAAACAAAAACAATATATATATATATATACCATTTTACAAATAACGATGAATAAATGATGTAAAATTCTATATAAATATATATACATCTTAAAACAAACCTCCAATTTAAAATATTTAAAAACTAACATATTTTCACCAAAAACCATATATGTTTCTATAAATTAAATAAATAACCATAATTTTATCAATATAGTTATAAAATAAAATATAAAGGAAGTTTTGTATAAAATTCTCCATTTTTAAAAATTATTGGTTACAAAAACTATAAGTAAAACCGTATCAAACTAACATAAATATATTTTAGAAAAATTTAGATTCATGACTTTAAAATAAATAAACGTAAGATTAAGCATAATATTTACGATAGTATTGGATATCAACGCATTAGGGTTAGCTTAAGCCAGCTTATTATAAATCACATACATTTTTAAAATTAAGCTTTACGAGAGATTTGACCAAGACACTTTAATATTATATAAGTCGGGTGAACATCAGTATCATTTAGCAGGAATTACCTTGTGTTGACGAAAGCATGATAAACTTTGTATCATGAATAAAAACGGATTTAATACATGTTATGATAGTATAACTTGGGTCAACATTATAAGTGTATAATGTTGGGCCCCTAAATCCCCCCTTAATCATTAACCTCGGGGAGGCCGCAGACTATATTGGTAGATCTATCGGGTTAGAAGGGGACGCTCTCACGACCAGTCGTGCTGGTCAGGATATGTGGCTAGGGATTTTATATGTTTGGACAGTTGTGGGGTAGCGACATGTTTGTTGGTTTGATTATGGACTTATGACCTAAATTAAGCATAGTACCTAGCTAGTCTATATTGAGTATATTATATCGCGTACATCATATCGTTTCAAATGATTAAACTATTTTTCAGACTAAAATCCCTGACTACTCACCAACATTATGTTGATAGTTACTTTTCATGCTTTTTAGGGTTGTAGGTAACTTGTTTTATGGAATTCTGGAATATGTCTTTGGAGGGTCAAACGTGTCAGATGGTTCATGTAGTGATAACCAAATAATGTGATGTTAATGATGACTGAACAATGTGGTTGTGTAATAAACCGTTTATCACCATGTGACGTTTGAAAAACACCTAATGAAAGGTTCTTTTCTAATTAACTGTTAAATCAATCACGTTTGACTATAATTGTTAGATTAGTTCCAACTTCCGTTATCACCACGTCACGTGACATTCCGCTGTGATTTTCGGGGTGTGACACCATCCGTCTTCAAACTTCAAAATAATCTTCAGGTTCTTCTTTAATCATAAACATCGGCTTTTCCTTGTATAACTCTTGTTCTTTTAAGGCTTTAGTAATTGCAGATTTGAACTTGCTTTCTAAGACACCTTGTTCAGGCTTAGCCTCATTTGTCTTTATCTCCATCTTGTTCGTCACCTCTAGTGTATCTTTTGATAATCCTGTAATATTAATGTTGGCATACAGCTCGATAGGTTTTGAACTACCTTTTGAATACACCTCCAACACTCCTTTACTTGATATTCTCATAAATTCACTCTCTTTAATATCCTTCTTGACAATATTGCATAAGATAACGCTTTCCTTAATGAAATTCTCTCCATTGCAGCATTCATGAATTTAATGATTGAAAGAAAGTATTGCTTATCATTCTCTGCAATCTCTGGAAATACTCTTTCAAATTTTTGGACTGATAGGAAAAAGATATAGCTCGGGTGTAACAGTTTAAGCTCAAAAACAGCAAACAAAGTGATCATGTCCTCATCCCAATTCTTGAGATTTCGGACTAATTTGAGCTCAAATGTTTCAGAGTTGTAGAACCATCTCAGGATTGGTTTTGACTTTTGAGTCCCTTCTATGACTTTCAATCCTGGAGTGGTTACTTTCTCGAAGTACTGATCATAAAATTCAATCAAGAAGTGTTCATCTTCTGATTGTTTCCCATTATCTTCCTGTTTTTCTTCAAAGTAGCAAAATATTCTTTATCTTCTTGTGAGCATCTCGTTTCCAAAAATGCACTCGCTTGAGTTATCCCTCTATTTAAAATCCCCACAAACATATCATCTCGTTTAGCTTCAGTTGGATTAGTTAAAGGCAGTTTATTCAACTCCTTATGGTCTTGAACTGGAAACTTGATAATGCTCAAGTAAAAATGATATACATCACACACTGCATTAAGTCGCTTAATCAAAAATGCATTGAATATTTTATCATACTTCCATGCAACAATCTTTACTTGGTTTGAAGAGTCAGGAGCAATAGCATTTAATAGCTCAGAGATTGATTGTCCTTTCTGTAATACATTTCTTACCAAGTCTCCAGTCGATCTAGCTTGGTTGAATAATTGTTTCTGATCAAGAGAAACTTTGTAAGCTTGCTTCTCTAATTCAGGAAACATCTTCATAAGTTCTTTTCTTCTTTCATACACATTGGCCTTTTGAGCCATCGACCAGATCTCTTGTGGTTTCAACATCCGTGTTCTCTTAGTGATCTCCAAGTATTGAGGATTGTCAGTATCAAGAATGATCATCTTGTTAGATTGCTTTTCAGTTGCTTGAAAACTTCTGACAAGATTCCTCAATGATTCACCTTGAAGTCTCTTTAGCCTCTTCCAAGGATAATTTCTAGCTTGAAGCCAAGATCTCAAGCTAGAATGCTCATCTCTTCAGGATTAGGATGGTGAATTTCATAGCTAGGCATTTCTTCTACATTAATGCTCTCTTAAAGTGGGTTCTACTCACCATGCTCCACCCCTATTTCATTGGGATCAACTGGGGCTACTGAATCAGTTGTTATACACTTTTCACACTCTTTATTTATCTGAGTAACAGTCAAGCCATCCAGGAATACTTGGTTATATTTCATCCTTACCAAACAATTATATCTGTCTTCAAAATCGGTTGGTATCTCCTCTTGAGTTGTTTCAACTAGAGTGAAGTTTCGTTCAAAGTTAGCTTCATCAATGTCTTCATCTTCAAGAACTGCATCATACCAATCATCAACAAACTAATCTTCAATAACATCCAATGCTTCTATAGTCTCCTGCACTTCTCACCTTCCTCCTGAATTTCAAAAATCTTTTGGATTTTAGATGAACACTCAGGTAGAACTGATTCATCTACTTCATCTAACTTTCTTTTACCCTTGTCAACAGCATGAGTTTCCTCAATATTGATTGGATTGATTTTAGACATAATCTCAATCTCAGGTGAATCAAGTTCCATGACATCACCATGAACACCATAAACATGGATATCTGGATATTCTTCGTTTATCATCATTTGTAGGAACCTTGGATACATCCGATACTTGTTCCTGATACCTTTTTCAAGGTTGAAGATAGATCCATTTAGAATCCATTTTTCCATATTGAATCTTATATTAGTAGCAATAGCAACTATAGGAGATGCAATGTCCACTGGAAATGAATTCCATCCAGCACTTCTTTTGGACATGCAATGCTAAAAAAATGTAGCATAATAACTTCCAATGGTTATACACTTGCTCTAAAAAACAGTTTCTTTGTAAAATGATAAGGATAACCCATTTCCATGAATGTTTGTCTGCAGTCATTAGATGACAGCTCAGACAAATCAGCTGGGTCATTGTGTCCCAATCTAAGAGCAAATTTGACAGACTCTTCGGATACTTTAATCATCCTTTCATTGGTGATAAAACCTCTCACCACCTTTCTTCCATTGTCATCTATTTCTACCGAGGCTGTGTTCCAGAATTTGTTGATCAATCTTGAGTAGATCACCGGCTTGTAACACATAGCATAGACATACTTTGTCCTCAGTAGGAATCTAATCATCTCCTCATAGGAGACAGCATCTTGTACATCCTCATTAAGAAAAGCAGCAACGTTATGCTTTGGCTCAAATTTTAGATCAGCCATCTGCTCAAATGAAAACAAAACCTTTAGACACTTTGATTTTTTTAAAAATTTAATTTGACAAATTTTGATTTAAATTTTAATGAATTATTATATTTTAAACACCTAATTTTGTTTTACATCAACTTGTTCTTATACTTTTATAGAATTTTAAAAATTCTGTACAAATCATATTTAAACACAAGTTGTTGTATGTTTGTTTTAATACGCACTAATCCAATTAACATTTTATCAAAATTATTTAACAATTAAATTTTTATGAATTTTTAATCTTTTTTATTTTATTAAAAAACAATTCAAATATCAAACTATTCATCTTCATCAATCGAATTGATGAAGAACACTTCTTCGATCAAAGTTCATGGAATGCTCGAAATCCAGTGTATATTAACAATCTATGATCAATTTAAGTTCTTAGATTCATTTTGATGCACCTTTTAAAAGTTTTCAAATTTTAGGGTTAGAAATGCCTAAATAGATTTGAAATGCCTGACTGATTATGAATCAGTTACTTGAAATGGATTGATTTTGACTATGAACTTACATTTTTCAATCAAGTATACACACTGTTAAACACAATATTTCTAAACAGATAAACAAATTAAGTGTAGTGAGATGAATTGAGTGTGGAATGTTTTCAGGGGTTTTTGGGAGTGTGAATGATTGAAAAATGAAAAGTGTTGTTTATATACTAAGTAAAAATTTTAGGCGCATGAGCACTGTATGGGCGCATGAGGTTAGGCACATGAGCACTGTTCAGTTGCATAAGCACTGTTTAGGCGCTTTTGCACTATTCTGGCGCATGAGATTATATGAAACGCCCATACTTGGTGAATATTTTCACTTGAAACGTCTGGTACCGTGTAGGCGCATGAGAATGTTGAAGCGCCTAACACTTCACCAATTTTTCAGACGTATGACAACTGTTCAGGCGCATGAGGATATGAAGAATGCCCAAACACTTGTAAAATTTCTGTAAACTCATCATGCTCCTACTTGGACTTATGGCAACTGTTTAGGCGCATGAGTATCCATACACTTGTATATTTTTCACACTTTCACTTGAACAGTTTTTAGACATATTAGCACTATTCACATACTAATATTCAAACAATTTTCATAATTTTGCCTTTTTCCTAAAATTTACATTTTTGACCCTCAATTTTCACTTTTGACATTTTAAATCCTTTTATTTTTATTTAATTTTTCAAAATACAAATTTCCTTCATTTTAGACTCAAATTTAAACAAAATGGTCTTATTTACAAAATTTGAAAGAAGCTTTTCCACCTGAAAATTTTTTATAGGTTCATTTTGTCATTATCAAAATTTTACATTATCAAACACACACATGCTTTGAATATTTAGCTTCATCCTTTCCATTCAAACATTTTAATTTTGATTTTCTTGGAAACTCTTACTTTTATTACTCCCCCTAAACTTTTAAGTTTTACAAAATTAGAAGTTTTCTAAGTTGTCACAAGAAGATCACACTAATCATTGTTAAATTGCCTGCACACATAAAACATGCATAAAATCAAAATTAAAGCAGAATAAAAATCTAATATTGACAATAGAATCAATGTCTTCAGTGAGATCATATCAGTGAAGATCAGCACATTAAAATAAAATAAAGTGTGAATAGTCATAGACAATGAATAAATCCTGATCAAGTGTGTTCTAGTTCAGTGATTTCACAGCAAAGGAGACACAAGATCCAAGGACAGACAATGAGTGTTTTTTAACAAAAGAATCAACTCACTTACTTTTTCAATTCTTGTTTTGATTAGGGTAGAATTAGATATGACGTGATGTGACTCATACAAAGACTTAGAGTGATTAACTATCATCAAGACATGCAAGAAAGCACAAATTCTCAACTTATTACTTGACATATATATTCATAACCAGAGTTCATGTTGATAATTTAGTAGAGAATGATCATGGATAACCATTTAATCAACTCTAACCATCCATTTGAATGGGTTGTGCACATTGGCATCTTTTGCATCAAAGGAGAACTAGTAAGGAACCCGCGCGATGCGGCGGCGGCATCGACGATATTTTACAATGCGATATTCGTTTTCGGAATACTTGTGTGGCTTCTATTGTATAGTCTATTATTGTTTTCTGAATACTTGAGCATCATAAAACTCAATTGAATAATAGCACACGAATAAGAAAAAGTTTTTCATAAACATAGGACGTTAAAAATAAATATCTGAGCACACGAATAAGAAAATACAAGTCATAAACATAGTACGTTAAAAACAAACATCCGTATGTCAACTACTTGGATTTGATGAGATCATTTTTTGTCATAAGCCTTACAAATATCAATGACCTCATCACCATGTTTCGACCACCATTCTTCATCGGTGTCCAAACTGGAAGATTGTTGTGTCAACTTCAGTATTCCTACCCTGCAAAACCTTCAACTTCAGTACCTATTTAATGTCTCCCTCCACTCCTAGATTATTTATAGTATAAATCAAACTATGTTAGGAATAATAATAATAATAATAAATCACCAAGAAAGTCATTCAAACTTCTAGATTGTAACAATCTAAAAGCACAAATACAGTAAGAGTCATGTGCTCCCATGAACAAAAATGAAGTTTTAATATAAGTCATAATGATTAGATGGTGGATCATATGATATCATAACTTGGAACAATAGAAGAATACTAAATGCGCAACGTAATCATGCAATGGTAGTTGCACATGATTAGATGATGGATCATATGATATCATATATAGATTTTTTGTTCCATTGTTTCATTGGTGTGTCTAGAAAGATACCCAATGGCTTTGTTATTTTTATGCTTATTCATATGTATATAGATTTTCTGTTCCATTGTTTCCTTGGTGTGTCTAGAAAGATACCTAATTTCTAATCGCACCAATAATGATTTAATCTACAATCGGTTTAGTATTGCTTATATTCTTGATAGGATGTATGAGTGGGTTATCAGATCTTATTCTGAGAAATTTGCAATAATAATTTAATGTTTAACAAAAACAGATCATAAATCTTTACGTGACTTGAACATAATCTTATGGACCACTGTAGTATTGTCAGATCACACCGATAAAAGTAATACGGCACGACACCAGAGGCTAATGTGAAGGTGTTTTAATAATCATGAAAAGGAAGATGATGATGGAAGGTATATTTTTTGTGATAACAGTTCTACAAAAATATAGGATGTTTTGAGAGCTCCTTCATGTGGATAACGTGGAATAAACACAATAACAAATAGGGAGCAATTCATTTTGTTCAATCTGCATTATTCACAAAGTACAGTACCTTATAATCTTATATAGTCTTTTAACATGTAACCGAAACTCTCAATAATAAATAACAGCAGTGATAATTGTTGTGTCTGCAATAGTGATGATTTATAATATAAAACATATTAAAGGATTCACATTCCATTTCATAGATATCTCATGCACTCTCTTATTTACTTTATTAGTTATATAATTTATTGAAGTTTCTTAATTCTTTTGACATAATTGAATAGTTCAATCTTATATATAAAATAAGAACTACACTCTCAACCACAGTTGATACTCTGATCCTTTATCAACAAATTTTTTCCAGCTCCCATCCAAATTAATTTCTTTTGCAGGATTCCAATCCAAGTGACCAATCTTCATCACCAATGAATCTCCTATCCCCGCCACATACCCGTCATTATTCGCATGGTAAATCTTCACTGCACTTCTGCAGTGGATACCAGCTCGTTTTCAAGCTTCAATAAGTTCGATTATCACGTCATGAAACACAAAATCGTAAAAATGGTCATAAAATACTGTAGGCTGCAAAATAGTAAACAAAAACAATCATGGTGATAGAAAAACAAAAAGAAGAAAAAGTTGGTCACTTTTATTTTAATAACACTAAATTACCGTCCTAGGATGGGTTAAGATGTATGCTTATCTCGTGGGAACGGCCAATGACCCTGTAACAAATAAAAATATATACCTACCAATGTTGCTGTAATTTTTTTATCATTATTATATCCTCTTGACCCAAACACAAAAATTAGGAGTGGACCTGTGTTGATCCAGTATCATGATTTTCCACGAACGTGACAGCACGTGAAGGCCACCATCCCATTACCCCTGTTGGTTTTCCATTTGGATCTATTAATCTCCAGTATTGGTTATGCAATGCAGAATGAAGTATTCCCTGCAGAGTACTTTAGATTATACACTTATACTCTTTTCAGACGGTTTTACAATAATTCACCGATAAGGATTTAGAGAGCGTCCCAAGTTACAGCCTGACTAAAATAGTCTATTCTTCTTAACAAAACAAATGCATTACCTTTGTTGTGACATCAAATACAGATGAGGTACCACCAGCGGCATTGATCCAGTTAATCACACGTTGGCGATGTGCATCTGAGAATATGTAATTGAATACTCAGCTAATAAGGGGTAATTTAATGTCAAATATATATGAAGTCCACTCACTAAATCATACTTGATCAGCACAGCATCTAAATGAGGTTTTTTTTATGTTTATGTTCTTTCTGAACGGCATTTTTAGTACTATCTAGGGAAGATGTATCTTCAAGCTATATTTTTACCTTGGTTGTAGCATAGATTACCACCTTCATAAGCTAGACTATCCTAATATTCTCCAATGGCAAATGCTGGGTTTGAAGCTTCAATGTATTCTTTCACATATCCACCTGAGAAGCCCTATGGCTCAAAATTATTCATGCTTAATAGACTCCCAGAACAAGATTACTAACAGAAGTTTATATTACAAGTAAAATTTATTGCCAATAATGTAAGTGGACAAAAAAAGCAAAATAGACTTCACCTCACAAAGTCAAGGCGCCACCCATCATATCCGATATTGTTCCTGAGCCAGTTTAGCCACTGTTTAACATCATTTCTTACAAAATCCTGGGAATGATCAATGTTTGGTGCTGCATGAAATATGTCACCTGCAATTTATAAGTGAAAGCTAAGTTTTGTGGTAACCTATAACCTAGCCTAG
>BJCO01467313.1:0-11408 GCA_018326465.1 Flaveria floridana
AGTGCTTCGGAAGTAAAACTTCTTCCGAAGGCACTTATACTTCGGAAGACTGCTTCTTCCGAAGCTTGGAGTTTTCTTTGTCTTCGGAAGCAGACTTTGTCTTCAGCTCTTTCATCAGACTTTGTCTTCGGAAGCTTTCAGACTTTGTCTTCAGCTCTTCATCAGACTTTGTCTTCGGAAGCAGACTTTGTCTTCGGAAGATATCTTCAGTTGTTGGTTTCAGCTGTTGTCTTCGGAAGATATCTTCAGCAATTGTTCCTTGGACTCTCGGAAGATCTCTCAATTGGCTTCAGAAGCCCTTTGATGTAGTACCAAAAGTGACTATGAAGTGAATTTGGTTGCATCAGCCTTATCATGATCCAACATGAAGGTTCATCAAACCTACACTGGACTATAGAGCTCCTAGGAACTTGGACAATGGTAGGGAAGTCATATACCTTCCTAGGGTCCAGTAGAGTCACCAGTTTTATCTTCTGATTCTTCTCCTCATTACTTAGAACACCTTGGTTAAGAGTGAGAAGAATGAGAGCCTAGTCCAGGGTTCTAGTGGGAATATCAAGGAAAGCTTCTTTTGAGACAAGGCTGATAGAATTGTCAATGTATTTTAATTCTATCAGCTTGTCTTCCCAAGAGATAGAACTCAACCTTGTGTAGTGGTTGAGCCTTTCCTGGATCTCCTCATACTCCCTCACGGTCAGGGGCCTAAATGGTTGAGAGGATGGTTAAGTAGAGGGTTTGGCTTGAGTAGAAGGTTTGCGTTTGGGTGATTCTTTTGTTTTGGGTTTGGTTTTAGGTTTTAGGACAGGTAGTGATGGTGGTGAGGTAGTTGGTTCAGGCTTTGAGGTGGCTGGAGGGGCCGGTTCTGGGGTATAGGGTTCATCAGTAGGTTCAGGCTTTATAGGGAAAAGGAAAGGGAAAGGTGTAGGTGGTTCAGTGGTTTGGGGTAAGGTTTTTTGTCTTGGTTTGAGAGTAGGCTTAGGTTTGGGTGATGGCTTTGGTTTTAGGACCATCCTCTAACTACTTGGTTTCCAGGGCACCTCCTTCCGGATCCCCAAACGAATATCAACCTTGATTTCACTGATATGTCGTTGGAGAGTCTTTTCTGCCATGGAGGCAACCTGCCTGGCTGAGAAGCCATGGGCTTTGAGGTAGGATTTTATCCATTTCTTATCCTCAGCCCGTTTAGTAACAGCTTTCTCAGCCTCTTCCTCTTTTCTCTTCTTCTTCTTCACCTTTTCTCTAGCTACCCCCTTTCTTTCATTCATGATCTTTTATTGTTCTTGTTTGAAGAAGAACATGATAGTATCTAAATCATGAGAGGCCGGCTATTCTTCCTTGAATCCCCTAGAGCAAAGAAAGGCTATTTTCTCTGCTCTCTCCCTGGCCTTTGCCTTCTCTTTGTCCTCCTCCTTCTTCCCCCTCCTTTCCTCTTCCTTAGTCAACCTTACTGCTTCCTTTCTTTCATTTTGCAGCAAGGTTTCCTTCTCCAGTTTTACAAGCTCATATGGAAGTAAGGGCATTTCTTCACTCTTTACTCCCATACTGATGAGCCTGTCTATGACCTCCACTATTCTTTGGTTATCAATTCGCTCTTGAGCAGTTGTTTATGTCTTTCTACTGGCAGCCAATAGCTTCTCAGAGACAGATTGCCCTTTCCTTTTAAGTTTGGCTAATCTTTCGTCCTCCTCAAGCTCTTCAGCTGTCATCTTCCTCTTTCCTTTATAGTCAGAGAAAGCTGAAGCTTTTGGAGACTCTAGCTTGGTGGTTTCAGGTTGGCTGAGTGGAGTTTGAGTGGGTGGAAGATATGAAATGGTGGTGGACAGGTTTACTATTACTTCCGCAACCTCAATTTCAGCTTCGAAAAATGATTCCTTAGCTTCAGAAGTATCCTTAGTGGCTTCGGAAGTAGATGGTAAACCAGCTTCGGAAGTTTTAACTTCCTCTTCGGAAGTAACTTCCAAAGCTTCGGAAGCAACTTCCAAAGCTTTGGAAGCAACTGCACTTCCTGTCCCTTCCAAGTCAGATGTTGGGCCATCAGTTTGTGCTTTCTCCTCAAAGTGAATCTCGAGTTCGACACTCCCCTTAGGTTGACCAACATCTTTCTTAGAGGTAGGAGGTGTTGTTAGCCTTTGAAGCTCCTTAGCTCTAAAGTAGGTTAGACTTTAGAGTGACATCTGGTAGGGGATATTCATATGAGGATCTCATCAAAAATTGGTTCAAGAAATTTAGGAAGTTGATAAGAATCCTGGAGTCCATTTGAAATAAAGAAGGTGGGGGAAATATGGGTGTTGTGATATGTGGGTGAGAAAAAGTTACTCCTAAGGGAGAGGTAGTGGCAATGATTGGCTCCAAGGAGTGAGCGGAAGTCTCCTTATTAGTTCTTTGTCTCTGCAAACTCTCCCCCTTTTTAGTAACATCATCTTGAGAGTCAAATGAGCTTGAGTAAGAGCTTGTGGAAACCTGAGTGTTTACATACCTAACAGATCTCTCTATCTGTGTCTCAACTAGTTGGGCCTTGAGAGTGTTAATCTCAAGTTATTGAGTGGCAGATCTACTTTCCAAAATCTTAACCTTAGATTCAAAGTTTGAGATTTTGGAGAGTAGATACTCAATAGTGTGTTATAGACTACCCTCATCCTATTATGAGGAATCATGGGGAGATGGTATAACATACCTAGCATGTTCCTCCGCACCACCTGATGTGGCTTCTTGACACCCAGAGTTCCTCTGCAAGTCAATGTTCCCTTCGAAAAAACTGAGATGCTTAGTTGTCGTGGATAAAGGCTTAGTTATGTTACCACTGTCCTGAGAGGCTAACAAAGCACTTTCAGTAGTGGCAACTTTATCCACATGAGTCCCCTCCACATCTATGGGACTCACCTCAGTACTGGCTCCCTGATGGGGGCTGAATATCAGATGCTCCAAAGGACTCTGTTAATCTTGAGAGTGGTGAGATGGATTAACTTCAATACCCATATGGAGTATGATATCCTCATCAGGATGGGTAAGAAGGTCAAGAAAGGATGTAGCTTGTATATCTATTGACCCAGGACCTTGGTCAGCACCTAAGGATTCCCTTGCATAAGCAGTGGATTCCATGATGTGGTTGTCCCTTTTTGGTTGCTCAGGAGAGTGTTGAGACTCATCCTGAGGGCTTGAGGCTAGGGTTGTAGGCTCGTCTGGTTGAGATTGAGGAGACTCAACCATGACATTGAGGTCTATGATGGAGGATGGTTGGACCTCTGACTGAGTGGGAGCCCATGTTTCTACTCTAGTCTTTTTGGGTTGAACAGAGAGGGCATGATCAATCAGAGTAGATTGATCAAGGGTTCATTTTGGGCGTCTGTGATAAGTGAGCTGTATGGAATGGTGGATAATGGGTGAATATGGTGGGGGTTCATCACCTACTGGTCCTGCAGAGATGTCACCATGAGCCATTGGCTCAAACATACTATGAAGAAGATCAGTGAATCTTCTAGTGAAATGAGTTGAAACCTTCTTCAAAGTTTTGAAGACTGTAGGTTTCATTTGAGGAACTTGAAAAGTGTAGGAATATTAAAGATTGTTCTTGTCTAGTTCACAGTTTATAATATGTTGTATGTACCTGGGATACATATAGAAGGAATCTCGATTGATGTTGTTGATCAAGTTCAGCAGCACAAACTGTGAGTAATTGAACCTAAGGTTCCTCACCATTCCATGAACCAGGCACCCCAAGTCATGTGGGATTTGATCCCATCCCCCAGATTTGTTAGATAGGCTATCAAGAACAATGTGTAGCAGGAACTTCCAGTTATAAGGGAAATTGTACTTATAAACGGTAGACCTATGCACATCACCTCTGTAGCCCATTTGAAGATAGGAATCTACCAAGTCCGAGTGGGGAAAGTCAATAGGGGCACCCGTATCATTCATCATGGAGCTCTAGATGCTCACGGATGGTGGTCTCACTGATGATCAGTTCCTGGCCGCATATCATTGACCATATAACCCTCTGATCATTGTGGGTTTCACTCCTGGCATGTGACCAGAACTCAGCTATATGGTTGGAGTAAAAAAGGGGGCTCACAGTGAGGGCGGTAAATTATGTTGATTGGTTAAGGAATTAGATGATTGGGGCATAGTCGGCATCCTTAGTGGAATCAAGGATCACGACCTTGTTGTGTTGAGGATTAAGGGCCATGGTTTCAGATTATCCAGATGTTTGGAGGAATTGTGAAGAAGATAAATAAAATTAGGGGAAATTTAGGAGTTTGCTCTGTAAATTAGTGCTTGAAAATTCTGTAACAGTAAATAGGAGAGAGATGGTCGGAGGTTATGTGTAAATGGAGGTAAAATCTTATCGGATAAGGGGTAATGATGTTGACAAGATGGCTTAGGTTTCAATAAGATTAGGTGGAAAGATAAATCCATTTGGATAATTCAATGACATCCTCTTTTACTAACAAAATCTTTTACATTTTTACAGAGTGGGGCCCAAAAGATATTTGTTACTGTAACTTTCTTCCGAAGGTTAAATGTCTTCCGAAGGGAACACTTATGTTCCCTTTAAGTGATTCTTCCGAAGCAAATTTTACTTCCGAAGTCAAATATGCTTCCGTGAGTAAGATTGCTGTTCAAGAGCAAAAAGTTAACAAGCTTCGGAAGTTGTTTTTGATACTTGATAAAAAATTCTTCCTAGGCTCAAAATCTTCTGCGATGAAGAAACACTTAGTGTAATTTTCCTTCAGAAGACTGAGAAAATCTTTTTTCGTAGGTAAATTTCTCTTCGGAAGAATTCTTACTCAAACAATTTTTAAGAAAATTTCTGTAACAGGGCTTAAATTTAGACAAAAAGGCCATGGCATATTTAAAAAAGTTTTCAAAAGAGATCTAGTCAAGGTTGATCATCCCAATAGCTGTAATTAAGTATTTAAATCTTTGTTCATCAAATGCCTTTGTGAACAAGTCAGTATATTGTTCATTTGAATCAACCTTGACTAATTTTATGAGATGCTTCTCATAAATATCTCAGATGAAGTGATACCTGATGTCAGTATGCTTGGTCTTTAAGTGCTTCACTAGATTTTCTATGATTGAAATGGCACTCTTGTTGTCTATGTGGATAGGAGTTTCCATGAAGTTGAATCTGTAGTCTAACAACTTATTTTGAATCCATAGTAGTTGAGCACAGCAGCTGGCAGCAGCAATGTATTCAGTTTTAGCAGTTGATGTAGAGACACAAGATTGTTTCTTGCATTTCCATGAAATAATCCTTCCACCAAGAAATTGGCATCCTCCTGATGTTGATTTCTTGTTGATGTTGCAACCACCATAGTCACTGTCAGTGTAACCATAGAGGTTGAAGTCTGTGTTCTTAGGATACCAGAGTCCTAGTTTAGGAGCTCCCTTGAGGTATCTAAGAATTCTTTTGATAGCAACCAGGTGAGACACCTTAGGAGCAGCCTGATATCTTACATAAATGCAAGTTGCAAGCATGATATCAGGTCTGCTTGTAGTTAGATACATCAGAGACCCAATCATTGCCTGAAACTGATGCTGATCAGTATCCTCACCCTTAGAGTCAGGACACAGATTATGGTTTCTGGCTATAGGTATCTTGGCTGGCTTACAATCCTTCATATCAAATCTTTCTAAGATGTCCTTGACATACTTAGATTGACTAATGAAGAATCCTTCCTTCATCTGCTTCACTTTAATTCCAAGGAAGAAGTCCATCTTGTCCATAGAACTCATCTCGAACTTCTTCCTCATGGTGCTCTCAAAGTCCTTACATATTTGGTCATTTGAAGAACCAAATATGATATCATCCACATAGACTTGTACGAGCAACATGTCCTTTCTTGATCTCTTTATGAACAATGTCTTGTTTATGGTACCTCTAGTGTAGCCATTCTTCAATAGGAATTGAGACGGAGTCTCATACCATAGCCTAGGTGCTTGGTGTAGGCTATAGAGTGCTTTCTCCAGTTTACACACATAGTTGGGATGCTGTGGATCCTCAAATCCAGGTGGCTGGCACACATAGACTTCCCTATCTATATCCCTATACAAGAATGCACATTTCATATCAAGTTGGTAGACAGTGAATTTCTTAGATGCTGCAAAAGCGAGGATAATCCTAACAGCCTCAAGTCTTGCAATGGGTGTAAAAACATCTGTGTAGTCAATTCTTTCCTTTTGTGTGTATCCTTGAACAACAAGTCTGGCCTTGTTCTTGATGATCAAACCTCTATCATCCTTCTTGTTCCTGAACACCTATTTAGTACCTATAGGGACTTGGCCTTTTAGTAAAGGACATAAGTTCCATACCTTTTGCCTTTTAAATTGAAGCAACTCCTCTTGCATTGCATCAACCCAATTATTGTCCTTTAAGGCTTCTTCCACTTTTTTGGGCTTAAATTGGGAGAGGAAGCATGAATACAAACAGACATTCCCTTGATAAGGTTGGCTCCTTGTTTTTACTCCCTCTGTGACATTCCCAGTGATGTTCTTAGCTAGATGGATATTGTGGATCCTGAGCCTAGGAATCACATCTAGTTGCAGAGATAGATCCAGGTTAGAGATGTTTTGCTCAGGATTATAAACATCACCACCAGCTGTTGTCTCACATTCATTCAATAAGGACTGATTCAATGAACATGTTACAGCATAAGTTATGAGTTACTGTGAAGTAGGATCAACAGTTTCCTGTTCCTTCAAGTCATTGTCTTCATCAGCTTGGTGTTGATTTCTGAAGTTGTCTGTTGGTGAAGATTGGGGTTCATGTGGCTGACAACTTGTTGATGCTCCATTGGTTCTAGAGATGGTGAGACTCTCTGGATTACCAGCTATGGGAGTTTGATTTTCATGTCTTCTTGGAGACCATGGAAGAGGCCTTGGCAACTCAAACATTTGATCTGCATTGGAATCTGTTTGTCCACCTATTCCAGCTAAAACAATCTCACAAGAAGGTTTAAAATAGTTGGGAAACAATTCTAAGTTAAAGATATATTCAGAGTCATTCCCCTTAACACAAGTAGCGTGCTCATTAACAACAACATTTGGTGACTCCTTAAAATTGTTGATTCTTAATGTTGTATACTCTATAAGCTTTGGAGCTTGAAAAATGTCCACCAAAGACAGCATCATCCAACTTGCTAAATTGTCCTTTGTGTTAAGCATGGTACACCTACTACCAAAGGACCTAAGAAATCCAATGAATGGTGGTCTCTTGTTCCATAGTTCATAAGGGGTTTTACCATGGGACTTAACTATAAGAACTCTGTTCTGCACATAGCATGCAGTGTTGACTGCCTCTACCCAGAATGTTAGAGGCAGCTTTGAATCAGCCAACATAGTCCTAGCAGCCTTAATAAGTGTCCTATTTCTCCTCTTAGTAACACCATTCTGTTGAGGAGTTCTGGGAGCACTATATTGTCTGGTGATCCCCTTAGAATCATAGAATGAGTCAAGAACTTGATTCTTGAATTCAGTCCCTTGGTCACTTCTTAATATTTTTACCTTATGATCTATCTGGTTCTCAATTTTAAGAATAAAAGATTTTAAAATTTCAGCAGTTCCATCCTTAGTTCTTAAAAAGAAAACACATATATATCTAGTGAAGTCATCAATAATCACAAGGCAGTATGATTTCCTTCCAATGCTCATTATACTTGTAGGACCAAAGATATCCATGTGTAAAAAGTGTAATGGAGTGGTGATAGAGTTCACTTCTTTGGATTTATGAGCAACCTTGTGTTGTTTTCCTTCCAGGCAAGCAACATAATTATCCCTGTAGATAAATTCCTTTTTAGGCACTCCATGTACCAAGTTATTTTTGACCAGCTTGTTCACGGTCTTAAAATTAACATGGCACATTCTCTTATGCCATAGAGTTGACTCATTACCGTTTGCCTTGGAAAGAAAGCATGATACTTCACCCAGTGGGGAAGCATTATTCATATCAAGCTTGTACATATCCCCTTTTCTAGGAGATCTAAAAAGCACCAATTCCTGAGGAATTGTCATCTCAGGTTTGAGGATAATGCACTCATGTTCTGTGAAAAGCATGTGGTGCTTTTGGTCACAGAATTGAGAAACACTTAATAGGTTGTGTTCAAGCTGTTTGACAAAGTTTACCTTGTCAATTTTTAACTTACCATTGGATACACTTCCCCTGCCAGAAATGTATCCACCAGTTTCACCTCCAAACTGAACAGGTCCTCTATCAAAATATTGAAATTGTCCACAATCTATATGTTTCTATTTTTGTCAAGTGGATGTCCCTACACATTAGGTGAAACAGTTAGTTTTTATTGGAAACCCAAGCCTTGTTGGTCTTGGGTTCTTCCAATGATGATAACATTATTGAATCAAAGTGTAAGCATGGGGGTTCAATAGTGGTTTGGGAAGTGGAGGTTTGGGCTGTAGCATCTTCTTTGATCTTCCATTCCATCCTTTGGTTGATCAATGAAGATGAGCTTGATGAAGCTTGGGCAGAAGAGCATTCTTTTGAAGCTTCTTTCTTTTCAGAAGAAGCTTTCACAACCTGTTCTTCCGAAGCAGTCTTTACTTCGGAAGGTCTCAAAGGAATTTTCTTGTTCTTCGGGGTTTTCTTTGTCTTTACTTCCGAAGCTATTTTTCCTTCGGGATTTTGTTCCAAAAGTAATTTGGCTTCGGAATTAAGTTTTCCTTTTCTCATTATTTGAACCATGTGATAAGGTCCAAATGTGAAACCTTCCTTGACTTCTTTTTTTAATATTATTTGCATAATGTGTGCTTGCAGGATTGTAATAACAATCTTTAACCATGTGGTTATGCAAACCACATATTACGCATGCAATGTTGCTCTTCAAGGGGTGTCCAGACTATTGTTTCTTGCACTTCTCAATAGTCTTCCCCTTAAGTTTCTGATCCTTCAGCTAGATAGGATTGCTGGTACTGCATTCCTTTCCTAAATCAGATTTTCCTACCACCTGGAATCCTGCTAAGATAAACACACCCTTTTTGCTTTGGGTCTATCTTCATTTTGGATTCAGCTACTTTCTTGGCAGTATTTCCTGGCCGCCTTGGCTTTGTTTCTTTTAGCTTTGGTGGTCAAGGGTTGTTCATTGCAGGTATGGATCGAGTTTTCTGCCTGATCCTCTCCTGTATTGGTCTTCATACTTGCATCATTCTTCTTTTCATAAGATAGGGGGTCAGAAGATGGAACCTCTTGCTCTTCAGTACCATATTTTGGTTGTCTTATAGACTCGTAAGAGTATGGTGGAGCAATTTCATTGGTTCCTAACCCTTTTTTGTTTTGATAACATACTTTTGAGTGAGATGATGATGCAAGGATGGTTTGGAAGTTATATTCTTCAATAGCATACTTCTCTGCTTTAGCCTCAGCTATAACTAGCTGGGCTTGAGCCTCAGTTAACTTGGAAATTAAATCTTTGATTTGAGTCCTATAATTGGTTTGTTCATGCTTTAAAGAGGACACAGTTCTTTCTAATTTTTTAATGTTTAAGGACTCAATATCATATTTGATTTTCATGTTATAGTCCTGATACAGTTTAGCTTTAGCAATAGAAGCTGGAGTACAAAGATGTTTATATACCTTGCTATCATCAGTTCTAGCCATGATTGCTTGAGCAGGATTCACTTCTTGCACCATAAAGCTCCAGTCAACTTCTTGAGCTACAGCAGCGGTTTGTTGTTCAGTTGATGCAGCTTTTATGTGTGGTAGATGATGTGGAGGCTTGAGTGGCTCCTGGGTTGAATTTTGGAGCTTTGCATTCCCTGGCAAAGTGACCAAGTTGATTACAATTGTAACACTTGGCCTTGCTCTTGTCAAACCCAAATTTGCTGTTGGTTGGGTTTTGAGGGAACTGCCTTCTAGTTCTTTTGAAGAACTTCTTTGCTATATAAGTTAGCAGAGCCATTTGTTGAACTATATTCATGTATTCAACATTATTAGGACTGAAGCGTTCTAGATCTTCAAAGAAGAATCCAAAATCACTAAAATGTTCATTTCCTGAAACAAAGGCACAATTGTCCGGAAAGGGACTTGATTGAGACTGTTGAGACTTTGGTGTTTCAGGAAAAGTGATGTATGGACTAAAAGAACAAGGTTGATGTTGGAAGTAAGTCAGATACTGTTAGGACTGGGGGTTTCTTGATCCTACAGTAACAACTAGAGTATTGCTAGTGGAAGGACTAGAAATTCTGTTCATCTGATGGCCTTTCTGAGTCTCCATCTCTACACGGTATCCATCAAGAATACCGAACAGTTCAGTCATTGTGAGGGTGTTTAAGTTCTCTGTTCTCTTGATAGAGACACATTAGAAAGTCCACTCTTGAGGAAGTGCACTCATGAACTTCCTTGTTAGGTCTTTTTTCTCAAGAGAAACTCCAACTGACTGAAGTGATGAGATAAGATCCATGTACCTGAAATATTGCTGGCTAAGAGTTCCTCCAGTAATATAAGTAAGTTTTCAAACTGCTATTTTATGGAGTCTTTCTTGGAGTCATTAGAACCAGATTACATCTGAGTAAAAGCATCAAAGAGTTCTTTGGCTGTCTTGCAGTGGTCAAAGCCTACCATGATAGAGTTTGGTATGGCTGTAAGCAATATAGTCATAGCTTTGCTATCGATATCCATCTTCTTGTGATCTTCATCTGAATAATCTTCAACATCCTTTTCTATCATGACACCTTTCCCATCAGGTGATGCCACCTTTGGTTGTCTTGATACTTGATGAAGCCTTCAATCCGCATCCTCCAGGATCTAAAATTTTTAGGATTGATGATAGGAGCTTTAGTCATCGTTCCCATTTCAAATTCTGGAGATTTCTGGTTTGTGACCATTTTGAGTGAGTGAGTGTATGAGTGAAAAGTCAAGATGATTTGGGATGGTAAGATCTCACAATCAAGAGCCTGGGTGCTCTGATACCAATTGTAGGATCGTTACAAGTCACTTAACATAATGGTTCTCTCTTAAACTCACTTGATTTCACTTAAATAATAAAAAAAATCTTCTAAGAGTTGACAGTAATATATTAAGTAAGCAAGACACAAGAATAAGTTTTTCAAGATACTTGTATATATTAATTCTCAACTCAAAGATTACAAGACTCTTACAAGCATTGCTCTAATGAGCTTACAATGAGAACTATATATACTACTGTGAATCCTAGGATCTCAATTCAAGAATTACCAGTATTAAAATAAATCAATTTAATGATCACGGAATTATCACTAATTGACGTTTAATTGGTTTGATGATTAATTATGAACACAACCACAGAGACACAATGAATGCGAAATCAATAATTATTCAAACGTATTTCATTAACTATAATGTAATGATTACAAAAGAATAATAATGAATACTATAAACAATCGAATACAGTGTATCAAATAATGTTGATGTTGATGAGACG
>BJCO01467316.1:0-13776 GCA_018326465.1 Flaveria floridana
TATATCCTCTATTGATCTTTGTTTGATCTTCATCTTGATTGTTAAGTAAGATTCTCTCATGGTTCAATGAATATCAGTGGGATTTGTGTGTGTTTGTGAACATTTGCACTGTTGAATCGATCATTTTGGACCAACATTAATGCTTGAAGCTGTTCCGCTCAGTGGGAGAAATCGTTTAATTGAAGATAAAATGTTTTCAACCCTCCTCGAATAAAAATACAAAAATATGTCTTATTTCAGTTTCATTTCAAGTTTTTTCTGTTTTAGTTATGTTTGTATTGAGACGTTGTCAGACTATGTAACTAGACTGAACTCTGTGAATGTCACATAATGAACCGAACGTTAACTGTGAAAGGCTTGTTTCTGAAAGATAAAAGGATCACGTCTGAGGTGATCAAATGGTTTTCAATTAAAAGGATCACGTCCGAGGTGATCAAATGGTTTTCATTTAAAAGGATCACGTCTGAGGTGATCAAATGATTTTCATTTAAAAGGATCATGTCTGAGATGATAAATGGTTATAATGTCATATATCAAAGATAAGTATGTGAAATAGTAGGCCAAACGAAGTCAAATCCATAAGTATGGCCAAATCGCATGATTGGACCATAAGTATGGGCCAGTCACACGATTGGACCATAAGTATGGGCCAATCACACGACTGGACCTCAAGTATATCTCAATCGCACGACTGGATGATGAGGATGACCGAGTCGCACGACTGGCAAACTCAGTATGAACCAATCGTATGATTGGTTGAATGCGTATAGGCCAATCGTACGACTGAACCTCAGTCGTACATATGAACCATGAGTATGGCTCCAGTCGCACAGCTGAAACTCAAATCAGTATAAAAGGAGGTCAGTTGGTCGCATCCCTACACTTTATTTCAAATTCTCTCAAATAACCGGCTACATAGAGGACCCCTTTTCCAAATTTTTCTTTGCGAACTCACCTGATTTCTCATTGCTAACTGATATACATTCATCTACAGGTACAATCAAGATGAAATCAGGATACATGAATACATTAAATCGATCAAAAGTGTCCGAATGATATAAAACTTAAACCGAACTGAATAACTCTAAAATTGGACCTTTAAATGAACTTAAAAGTGAACTTAAAAGATAACAGGTGTAATGACGTGTCTTGGCACATCTAATGACTCTAATCTTGACATGAATATGGCTGTTTTAACAAAGATTCAAAATCTCGGACTAGAACGGTATGGATGTGACTGGACATACTGATGAACTTCAATCACATGTTTGAATCATACGCATGATTCAATCGCACAATTGACTCAATTGGTGATTTAGTCGCATGACTGGCTTAACTGCTTGTCATGGCACACGAGTAAGCTCAGTCGGTTGTCCAATCCTACGATTGAGTTCAGTCGTATGGTTCAATCGTACGATTGAACCAGTATGATATGATCTGTTCAAACTCAAATGTTCTTTCTTATGAACGGGTCTAACATGTTTGTTGCTTGTGTTGCAGTGAAATGGCTGATAGATGGACTATGAGTACTAATCACAATATCTGTGCTTATCTCAACATGACTTCCCGGAATGCTGCAGAGTTTGTTGGGATTATAGAGTTCCTACGCTTATCCAGGATATACCAAGCTATCTTGACTCCCTACACACCATACCATTCTCTACATCAGGCATTCTGGGAGAATGCCATAGTACACAGATCTATCGAGCCTTTTAGGATCCAGAGCTCCATCTTTGGACAGGACATAGATATATGTGAGGATGATTTGAGGAGGATTTTGGATATAGGAGATGAGATGGATTATCCCACCAAGTTACATCCCATGACGGTTAGGGGATGCTTTCTACGGATTAAGTACGCCGGTGACATCAATGTCGGTGTGCTTAATAAAAGCAACATATGCCCGCCTTTCAAGTATTTGACACATGTGATTCTGAAGTGCTTAGCCTCACGAAGCTGTGGTTTCGACGAGATGAGCGATCAGATTCAGAACGCATTTCTTGCGTTAGTGCTGAACCCCTTTAGCTTTTCCAAGATGTTCTTCAACTACTGGAGGGAGAACATCGAGGCCAAGGGAAAGGAAGGATTTTGCATGCATCCCTGGTTTCTTTAGATGATCCTCAATGAGAAACTACCCAACCTACCTAAGACCAAAGACGATGAGGTATCATTGGAGGTGATGGATGACATAACATTGGGCAGGATGAAGGTATATAAGGGAAAACAGATTAAGCCCCCAGTGAGAAGGTTATTTAGGCATCTTGCCAATGTTGATTATGTAGCTCTCGCCAAGAAGAAGCGGCGTCATGATGACAGTGACTCCGATGTCGAGCACGATTTTATTCCACATGATGACGAGGATGAGAATAATGACGATGATGACCAGGATAAGGGTCAGGGAGGTGGAGATGAGAGCTCAAGTCAATCCAAGCTACTGATACATCTACTGAGCAACCACCCTCACATCAGGGTGGTTCATTAGCTGCTGGTGGATCGAAAGAAGCTGCCATCCACCAGGACTTCCTGTAAGAGAGGATATCTGGAATTTTGACCTAAAGGAAAAAGAAGATGACTCTGAGGATGAGCCTCTTATAAGACAGGTCGGTAGCAAGTGGGTACCTATTGATAGGGGAAAAGAGGTGGTTGGTACCAGCCAGGCTCGTTCTAAGGGTGTCGACACTGAGTAGAATGATCCCACATATACACCCGAACAACCCATCAGCCCAGGGGGAGCAAAGATCACTAAGGGGTCAAGGAGGAAGAGGATGGCCCAACCCTATGGGATGAAGGGGAAACACTCAAAGATTATTTTAATGAGCTCCCCCACTGCCACTACCACCACCACTACCACTACCACCACCACTGCCACTACCACCACCACAGCCACTACCACCCGACATACCCACCACGATATTTACACCTACATCTTCCTCACTCTTAATACCCAAAAATACACCTCCATAAACCATCCTGATCCCCACACCCGTATACACCACATCTATAACCACCCGAACCATCATTTAATCCAGAACATCCACCACCATTCCACCTCTATAGAGCACTACTCTTCCCACTGTTGGGTTAGAGGAATAGCTTGCGAGCCTTAACTGGCTAGTTCTCAAGCTGTTGGTGACAGATGATCTTCGGGCCAACCAAATGAGACATCTGGTGGCTGTGAATGCAGAACAGGGAAAGCTAATCACCATGCTCACAGAGAAGAAAGAAGCCCACGAGCGGGCTTTAGTTCGAGCTCACAATGCCCTTAAAGCTCAGAATGATCTAGTTCTAGCATCCATAAAGTAGATTAAAGATCTGGAGAAGAAGAATAAGAGGATTATTCTGAGGTTGAAAGGTAAGAGGGAGGAGACCCTAAAGATTAAAGGAGATGGAGATGATGGCGACGATGATGATGATTCTAGTGATGACGAATCTGATGATGAGGGCGATGAGGAGGAGGCTGGTGACAGTGGAGAGGAGAAAGCGAAAGAAGATGATGAAGATAATGAGCCTGAAGGTGATGCAAATGCATCAGCCTCAAATCAATCTGCTAGGGAGAGGCGTACGAAGAAGAATCAAGATCAAGGAGCTTCTTCCTCTGCTCCTTAAGCAGATGAGCCTCAAGATAGAGACCAAAGTTATGATTAAGAAAGTTAATGTAATTTGGAATCTTTTCTAATTGAATATTGTATTACATTAATGTAAATGATGATCTTTTATGTTTAATGCCTTGATGATTCATTAATGTGTGCTTTGCTGATTATTCTATCAAATAGGTGAAACTCAACAGGTCGATGAATATGATGTTGCTCCCCTTCAGCAAATCAAGTCTCAACTTACAATGATTCTTGATTTGTAAAGGATTGTTAGACGATCTGTGAGTTACACTCAAGAAGAGGGGGAGATCATCCATGATCTATCAGATGAACAACTCACAGAGATGTTCAGACTAAACCCGAACGAGATAGTTAAAGATGCTCCTGAAGTGGATGTTGTTAGTGATGAGGAGCTACAAGGAGTGGATGAGATAGAGATAGAGTATGTCATGTCAGATCGTTATCCTCAATACACAGATACAGATGGAGATGATATACCAGACTTAGGTGAAACCTTTGTCACTAGTGCATTTGACAAGGTTGAAGAAAAGGCCACGGAGAAAGAAGCAGCAGAGAATAAAGCTCAAGCTAATGATGCTTAGGTTGCACAAAAGAAAGCTGAATGGGCTGCATGCTTAGCTGAGTTGAAAGCTCAGGGAGAGCCTCCCAAGCAGAATGCATACACCAAGCTATACAAGGTCAAAAGACATCCGAAAGTGTCAGGAAAGATTGTTAGTTGGGCATATTTTGAGGACTTGGATGTCTACGGAGTAAAGAGGGAGAAAGGGATCGAGTACTTCAGATATCCACATGATCTAAAGACTCTCCCAGTTTTTAATTTAAACAGACTAGCAAGCCTAGATCAGTTATATGCTAACCCGAGGAAAATGTCGGATGGTTCGAGAAGGCCTTAAGGAAGGAATACCACACGAGATGGGACAACTTCAAACCTCAACAACCAAGGAGGTTTCTTCATAAAACTAAAGTTGACTCAATCTCTGGGGTAGTGTTGAAGTGGAGACCTCCGAGGACAATGTCAAAGATTCCATTGAGGGAAATGCCACAGGATTTCACACCTTATTTTAAGTGGTGGTATTACGATTGGAGGACGGGTGAAGCAGTGATTTTGTTGAACAAAGACGATAAGATTGAGACAATTAGGGTATTCGACCCAATGTGGCTTACTAACTTGTCTGTAGAAGATGTTTATACTTTATACAAGTGGCCACTGTTCTATGATACACAAGACATTATACAAGCTCTCCAGTTCCAATATGTTATAAGACTCTGCTTTGCATTCGAGATTCATGCAGGGGACACTAAAGAGGAGAATTACAATAAGTTTCAAGAGCATGCGAAGAGTGTTAGATAATAGATTAAACTAGGTCGAAGAGGGAGTTTGTTGATACACAATGGTCCTAGTTTATTGTAGTTTAATGTTTATGTCTTTCATTTCTTGCATAAATGTAATTCAAGAACAATATTGTAATATGAAATGTGTTTGAATTGAATGATATGTGTTTGGATGTTTATTTAACCTTGATTATATCATATTCTTATAACATTCATTATTACATGCTATATGAACTATATATATAGGTTTGAGGTTGTTGGGCATAGTTCTGAGTCAACAATGATTCAGAAATATGTTTGACTTAGTCTTGTGGCTATTCATGCTAATGGACCATGCTTATGGACCAGACACATGAATGGACCATGCTTATGGACTAGTCGCACGACAGAACCAGGTGACTGGATCAGTCATACGACTAAGACATGAGATTGACCCAGTTGCATGACTGAACCATTAGTGGAGTTCAGTTGTGCGTATGAATCAATCACATGACTCACTCGCACGACTGAACCATGCAAATGGCTCAGTCGTACGACTAAACACTGAAACCTATAAATATCACATAATTCGTGAAAAAAAGGTAACACTTTGAATATTATTATACCCTAGCCGTCCAGAGTGTTTTAGTTTATCCATCTAACTTCAAAGTTCGTTCCTGATCGATCTCTACTCATTCTTAACGTTTGTTTAATCGTTAGATTGATCAGGTTGTCATTCTCACTGATTGGATCGCCAATCAAATAGGATTCCGCACTATTTGATCTGGTTTCACGTTGAATCAGTTAGTACTTAGTACGTAGACGGTCAAAACAAAGTCCGGTTTTTCTACTCGTTTAGGTGCAATGAAAATAAAGGATGGGGTGATTACTCACAAATAGGACTCCACGTCAAAGTCACCTCTTCGTCGGACTAATTTCAATGTTACTAATTGCCGAGCACGTATAAAACTAAGAGCTATATTAGGTACCTTAGCTTTTGAGTTATATGAAATTGATGAGGTTCATAACCACGGATTAGTGAATTCAGACAATTTGGATCCGACACGTAAAAGATGGAAGTTTAGTTTTGTCGATCAAGATTATATTGCCAAATGTCGATTAGCAAATATTGGGCCAACCAAAGCTCATAGGCTACAAGTTGCATTAAAGGGTGGCCATCATATGGTGCGTGGTACAAAAACGGACTATAAAAATTTCAGTCGTGATATGACCAAGTACATTGGTAAAAGAGACGCACAAATGTTTGTAGATGCGTTGAAGGAACGCAAGATGTATAGAGAAAATTTTAGTTTCGAGTACGTTGTTGTTGATGGTGAGGTTAGATCATTTTTTTAGGTGGATAATGTTCCGAAGGTCAATTATGATGTTTTTGGTGATGCTTTAGCACTTGATGCAATCTACCAGACAAATAAGTAAGTTTCATTTGTTTACTCGGTAATAAATTACTTTTAATTCTAATCATCTATTTTTTTCAAGTATAAATGATATTTGTTCCATTCACCGGTGTTGACCACCATAAAAAGTGTGTAACTTTTGGTGCGGGGTTGTTGTATGACGAGACAATTGAATCTTACACGTGGTTACTCAATTGCTTCATTAAAGCCCATAACAACAAATAACCAATGTTAATTCTTACGGACCAAGATGCATTATTGAAAGTAGCGGTCAATGCGGTTTTTGACAAATCAATCCATCGTTTGTGCATGTGGCATATCACTATGAAATTCCATCAAAAGTATTATATTCTTATTTTTTAATTTACTATAATGTTTTTGCTTTTGTTTAATCTCACATTCTTATATGGATATTGTTGGATACATAGCTTTGAGTTACATATACGTATGTTCTAATTATTAATCTTTACGTATAAGTAAACACTGTGGTTTTTTGTGTATAGGTTACTGGGAACAAGTTGAATAACACTAATTTACATGCATGTATTCATAAGGTGGTTTGGAATATGTACATGAAACCATCTGAGTTTGAACGTTGATGGATTTTGCTGATGGAAGAGTATAGTTTGCAAGATCACCCTTGGTTGTCTGGCATGTTCTCCATTAGAGATCAATGGGTTCGTGGTTATTTTAAAGATATACACATGTGCTGCTTAATGAAGACTACAACTAGGTATGAAAGTTCTGATTCTTATTTTAAAGTCAACTCAAGTGCATCGAATACTCTTGTTCAATTCTTGTTGTGCTTTGACTCTGCGATGGATGGACAAAGGTATAACCAACGTTTGTTAGAATATAGCACTGCAACAACCGTACCAAAACATCGTACATCTTTAGCAATCGAACGTCAAGTGGCTGAGATTTACACACGCAACATCGTTTTAGAAGTTCAAAAGGAGATACCTAAATGTACATCATTATGTTACATAGTTAATCGTGAGATACTGGATGGAACCTACGTTTATATGATTGCCCACGTAGACGATAGGTCAGACATTATCAACGAGTTCAAGGTTAATAGTTGTCTACATTTTACCTTAATTTTACGTTAAAATATTTTGCTGCATTGTATCCTATCACTTTTATCCAATCATCCTTTGTTTTATTTCATAGGTAACGCTTCAATTACCTGACAACTCAATTGCATGTTCTTGCATGGGCTTTACGTGTATTGGTTACCTGTGACGTCATGTTTTTTGTGTGTTTAGACATCATAAAATTGACAAAATTCCAGATTAATACGTGCATGTTCGATGGAGAAGAGATGCTCTCCCTAAACATTTGTGTAGTATTTCCAACCGATATGGTGTGAATCAAAGTAAAAATTCAATAATTAGACATCGTGTTCTGGAAAACATATAACAATGTGTTGATTTGTTAAGGCATGACACAGAGCGACTAGCATGGCTTGACAAGCATGTTGAGAAACTAAAGCAAAAAATATTCGATGAATTTCCATTCTAGCATACTAAACATAACACAGGTGTTGTAATTGATGAGGTGGTAGGCAATCTGAACCAAAAAATGTTAAAGTCAACGCTCCGCAAGGTATAAGAAACAAAGGATGTGGTACAAAACAAAGACTAATTGGTCCTGGGGAGAAGGAAAAAGTCAAGAAAAAAGAATCTATAGGTTATGCAATTTTTGTCATAAAGTGTTAAATGATCATGATTCCAGAAACTATCCTGATAAGAAGAAATTGAAGGATAAGATGGACCAAGTTGATCATTCAGAAGACGCGTCTCTACTGGAAGATGAAACATTCGATTCTGAAGATGAAATAAATCACGATTATGCAGATCCCAATGGATTTTAGTTTCATTTTTCATTGGCATACACACACCTTTCATATATTAGATTAAGATAGTTTCTTATAAGATTGTCTTTTAATTATGTTTTTACTTGAATAATTTTTTACGCACATTTCTTAATGATGGATTATATTTCATTGCATTGGGTGTAACATTATAAAATATTTGTTGGTCCATCCTTATATATTTATGTAAGCTAATATATATAAGAATATCCGGATTCTATACCTTATACATAATACAAAACATATATGAAAGCAAAACATCATATTGCTAATGCTTACATATACGTAAGCAATTTATATGTAAACATAATCATATGTAAACATATATGTAAGGAAACATCATCATACTGAAATATTTGTTTAATACTAACATCTAATATATAATAATCATTTAAGATAGTTTAATTACAAACATGATATATTATTTGTTTACATATATACCAGTTACATATATGACAGAAGCTACATATACGTAAGCAATCATCACCAGTGTAATATACGAACCCCATAAGCAATGAACATAGAAACAACACGTTCAAACGTAACATCATCATACTGAAATACTTGTCTAATACTAACATCTAATAGATAATAATCATTTAAAATTGTTTAACTGAAAAAATTATATATTAGTTGTTTACATATATACCAGTTATATATATGACAGAAGCTACATATACGTAAGCAATCATCACCAGTATAATACACGAACCCCATAAGAAATGAACATAGAAACATAACCCTCAAACATCATATTTTATAACATTATAATTGATAATCATTCAAAGTTCCAAAAGAAGATTTTCTAACAATCGTATTAGTTCAACAAAAAAACACAAAATCATAAAGTTTGAATCTAGTAAATGCTTTCATTCACAGTGTCTTCTGCTTCCATCATTACTTTGTCGTGATATACGTTAATATCTAACATCAGTATTTTAAAAGCATACTTCTTTCTCAAAGAAGCTATTTTGGTCTTCTTCGTTTTTTCATCACTTGGAAATCCACAGTCCCAGTTCTTCACATGATTACCCATGTACATGTCCATATGCCGCATGATGAACACTCCACAATCAACATAGTTCTTTGATGTTGCCCATCCAATTTTGAGTTTTTCATGGTAACATGCCTCGATTTGACTCCACTTTGGGTGTCCAATTGATCGTAGATAATACACAAAGATTACTTTCTGCAAAACAGTTTAAAGTAATGTTAAAGTTACTTGATACTTAAACTAATTAAACTAAAATAGTTACATAAATGTAGAGCAATCTTCTAACAACTAACCACTTTCATAGCCATTGACTTTTTATTATAATCTGGTTCATCGACCACTTTAACAAAACTTTCTTTTTCGTTCATATTATCAATGATTGTGATACCTGGATATTTGAAATTAAAGCATATCAAGTAGAATCATTTTCTTCTAGAATGGGGAACATAACAACGTCAAATCGTTTCACATCTTCCACCTTCTCACATTCTTGAAGAAACTCATTCCAATAAGAAGAAAAGAATCTAAACCATTCCTCAAAGGATTCTTTAGCACTGTGCATGATCCATCCTAGCTGCACGTCGATATAACAACAAATACGTATTAATAATCCATAACATCATTAATGATGTATTACTTACAAATGGTGTGGTCCCATAAAACATATGATACGGTGAACTGGCACTTCTATATTTCTCCTCATAATTCAGCACCATTGCCCATCAATCAATAACATCGGTGTACAATTGCTGACTAGGTTGTAAGGAAGTAAGAAGGTACTGTGTTGTACCATCCCCCGATTTTGTACCAAATATGAACTTTTTGCATACACCAAGAGATATATTTTAATCTACAAACCTATAAAAATATTAGTGTAATTACCTTTCAAAATTTTACTTTATTGTTCCTTATGAGAACAAATCAACGTATACGTAACACATACATTTATCATTCATTAAAGTTTCCATGAACGTAACCGAATGCCCTTGCGACAAATTTCTCCTTTCCCACTTCTCTATTTTTATCAAACCTACAGTTCACAAACACATTGGGTTATTGATATTTTAATGTATGCTACGTATACGTAATCAGATTAAACACATTTATATTGTAATAATTAAATACTTACTCATCATCAACTGAAACCACACATAAGAATTTTCCATATTTTCTTTCCTCATTTGTTACACCCTTATAGTGCACTGCCCTATCAACAAAGGGTGAAACCAATACAGATGATGCATTTGCCACTCGCTTCCCCTTTCTTTTTCGATTTGTATACCCTTTACCTTCCTCTATCACCACTTGCTTTTGAATGACTCCATCTTTTAGCTGATTCTCTTCTAACTTTTCAAACTCTTGGGTAGGTCCCAAGCTAAATTTCAGGCAATCATCTACCAAGGTCCTACCATATGATTCATTTCTATCCTTTTTGCTTGGACATATTCGTTTCTCTACTTCATCGAAATAAACAATGCACTCTTGTGTCCATGCACCGGGTTCTTCATATTCCTTTGATACAACCTATGGTGTTCTTATCTCATCCCCCTCATTATCTGCTTTATTAGCTTTATCACATGCTTCTTTAGAATCTCTCACTTTTATTGAAACACAATCCTTATACAACTCCTCATATTTTTTTATAAAACCATCCACTTCAATACTTTCAGGAAATTTATCCTTCGCATCCAGTCGTGCCCTCTCTATATTTTTCTTGCCATTTAAATTGAATGAATAAATTGAATCAATCATAGCTAGATGTCCCTGTATAATGACAAATTAACATAACATGAACTAGCGAATTTTAGGTTATATAATATTAATATACATTGAATGTTCCCATACCGTCAAAGTGTTTCTATCAAAAACTATTAATCCAGAATCATCATCATTTTATTTTGAACTCTTATCAAGTTTTTGCACATCATCATTTTCTTCCACGTCGAACTGTTCTCTAATTTTTCCCAAACCGAAACCACCACTTTTTATTTGCTCCTCTTCACGTCTTTTGAGGTTCTCCTTGCTCCAGAACTCGATTGGGCTCATGCATCTGTCATCGTTGATGCCCGGGCATGAAACACGATCAACAAAAAGAAGCTGCATATTTAAAAGAAAAAAATATTTCATTTTAAATATACATAAACATGCCATTAATCATAATGTAATCACCCTTAACAATGTATGTATATGTAAGTGATATAACTTTTTCAGCATTTATGTTTTACGTATACGTAACATATGTGAAAACACTACATTCAATATTTTTTCCTTCGTAACACATCAACTTTAGGCAGTTTACTTCATACTTCAATTAACTATATTTTTAAAATAAACTAACTTTATAATACAACAAACTACTAACGTACCGTTAATATGGTAAGCGTCCAACAAAATGCGACTTCAAGTTACACCTTTGCCAGTTATTTTTGCACACTCTAATGGCTAGAAGCGGATGTGAGAGCGTGGAGAGGAAGTGGGATTATCTGTCTTTTAGACAGTTGAAGGAAACTATTTCTATTATTATCTGATACTATTATTATTATTATGGGGGTGATGGCACCTTCTAACTTATAAGAGTATAACTCTGATTCAACTATGCTTACTGATACTATTGACCTAATCTATCTATGAAACTATTTCCATGAATGCTAAATTTTGCTGAGCTATTTGTATTGAACTGCTATGTGTCATGTTATGCGTTGGGAATTTTGGCTTGTCTCCATTTTGGATGAATTGTCATAAATTAATTTTATGAAACATTGTTAGAGATATTAGTGGTGTATATATTACACTCCCTCTTTCTAGGATGCGATACATTAGGGTAAATGATGCTTGGGCTACTCATAAACAATTATGAGATGCTAAATGAGTTTATCTTTGATGCTATCAGAATGCCGACTAGGAGAGGAACCCGGATTGGAAGACGAGGAGCTACTCGATGCCGCCGTGAGGAGGCCAGACAAACCGGAAACCAACCCCCTACTCCACCAGGAACTCCTCGTGGGGAGGATGCTAATTAAAGGAATGATGAGAGAATTGCCAACCTTATAGCACAACAGATTGCTAACGCCATTCCGACCATCATCGCCCAGATCAATGCGGACCGGATTAACCCCGATGGTAATGATGGATTCGGGAACGACGAGGGCAATAACGAGGAAACTAAAGCATTGAAGAATGGATGCTCCTACAAAAACTTCATGGCATGCAAGCCCAAGGATTTCTATGGCACCGAGGGTGTGATAGAGACTTACCGGTGGATCGATGAAATGGAAGTTGTCCTGGACATCAGTGAGTGTAAGATGGACCACATAGTGAGGTTCACATACCAATCACTCAAGGGATCGGCTCTGGAATGGTGGAAGATGGTTGCTCAGCCCGGGGAAGAGACGCTGCTAACCGAATGAGTTGGACCAAATTTAGGGAGCTGATAACCAACAAATACTGCCCCATCAATCAACTCGAGAAGCTGGAGTCAGAATTTGTGAGCCTAGAAATGAAAGGTCCTAATTACACTGAGTACATCAACCGCTTCTTAGCCCTGTCTCGACTGGTGCCACACCTGGTGACACCGGGATCTAAGGGCGTAGCACACGTTTCATCTGGGGATTACATCCTAAAGTTAGCGGTATGGTCCGATCTTGCAGACCTACGACTCTACAGGATGCGGTGGATCTCACTAGCAGCTTAACTGATGACCTGGTTAGGACTGGATGGACAGAGCAGGGAAGAACTGAATAAAAGAAGAGAAAGTGGGTTGATGTCAAGAAGATGATGGGTAGCAGCAGTGGTTCAAGCAATAGGTCAGGTGAAGGTATTAGACGTGATGATCAGGGAAGAAGAGCACGAAAGCCGTATGTAGGCACAAGCCCCTTCTACAACAATTGCAAACTGCACCATCAGGGGGAGTGTAACCCAATGCCCTGTTTTAGGTGCAAGCGAACCGGTCACTTAATTAAGGACTGTACGTAAGCGCCAGGTAAGCAATGCTATGAGTGTGGAGATCAAGGGCACATGAAGAATAAGTGTCCTAAGCTAGGGAGAGATAAGGATGGCAGACCCAACAAGCCTAAGGGATGAGCATTCGTGATGGAATCAGCCGATGCTTGCATTACGTCACAAAAATGTCATTCCTATTCTAATGGATGTCATCCCAAAAATGCCAAGTAGCTGCCCCGTCCCATCCTCAGCAACTATTACCTGCCAACTGGAAAACACATAAAAGTCAGCGTTGCTGAGTGAGTTCTAGTTTTGTAAATAAAATACTTTACTTTAAATATAACCTCTCTTTATTTTCATACGTGGTCATGCATCATACGTACAGATATAGAATATTACTTTTATTTTCATTAACATTCATTATCATATTCATAGCATGTTGTTATTTCATGCTTTTCATTAATATTCTCTTACTTTCATTCTCATTCTTTTACATTCGTTCTTGTTTACTTACTTTCTTTCTTTCTTTAGTATGTTACGTCATTCTTTTACATTCATATGGATTGATGAACAATACCCCGAACATTGTGCACGAAGCTGATGCTGGACCTATGGTAATTAAACCGC
>BJCO01467318.1:0-7500 GCA_018326465.1 Flaveria floridana
ACGGGTGCGCGGACGTGCGCGCGCGGACGGGTGCGCGGACGTGTGGACGGACGTGTGCGCGGACGTGTGCGCGGACGTGTGTGCGGACGTGTGTGCGGACGTGTGTGCGGACGTGTGTGCGGACGTGTGTGCGGACGTGTGTGCGGACGTGTGTGCGGACGTGTGTGCGGACGTGTGTGCGGACGTGTGTGCGGACGTGTGTCCGGACGTGTGTCCGGACGTGTGTCCGGACGTGTGTACGGACGTGTGTCCGGACGTGTGTATGTACGTGTGTATGTACGTGTGTATGAGAAAAATTACACTACTCACAACCTCACGACCTCGAACTAGGAGCTGTCGTGCTTGCACTAAAGATTTGGCAACACTATTTGTATGGTACCAAGTGTACTATATGCACCGACCATAAAAGCCTTCAACAAATCTTCGATCAAAAGGAACTGAACATGAGACAACGCAGGTGGGTCGAGTTACTAAATGATGATGACTGTGAGATTTGTTATCATCCTGGGAAAGCAAATCCTGTAGCAGACGCTCTGATCAGGAAAGAACAAACCAAAACTTTACGGGTGCGAGCGTTGTGAATGACGATCCATACGAGTCTAACTACTCAGCTTCGTGATGCTCAATCCGAAGCATTGAAAGGACAGAATTTGAGAAATGAATCTCTTCGCGGCATGGATAAGCAATTTGAGATCAAGTCCGATGGAGCTCGATATTTTATGAACCGAATTTGGGTGCCAAATTGTGGAAACTTACGAGAACTTGTGATGAACGAGGCACACAAATCAAGATACTCCATCCACCCGGGCTCTAATAAGTTGTACCAGGACCTGAAGGAGTTATACTGGTGGCCTAACATGAAAGCTGACATAGCCACCTAGGTTAGCATGTGCCTCACGTGTTCAAAGGTTAAGGCGGAGTATCAGAAACCATCCGGATTACTGCACCAACCGGAGATTCCACAATGGATATGGGAGCGGATTTCCATGGACTTCATCACAAAACTACCCAAGACATCCACCGGTTATGATACGATTTGGGTAATTGTGGATCGACTGATAAAGTCTGCTCACTTCCTACCAATTAAAGAAACTGATAAAATGGAAAGGTTGACAAGGTTTTATCACAAGGAGGTTGTTTTAAGACATGGAGTACCGATCTCCATTATCTCCGATCGAGACAATCGATTCACCTCAAGATTTTGGCAATCATTACAAAAGGCCTTGGGTACATAGTTGGATATAAGTACCGCATACCACCCTCAAACAGATGGTTAGAACGAATGGACCATTCAGACATTGGAAGACATGCTTAGAGCATGTGTGATAGACTTTGGAAACCGTTGGGATACTCATCTACCATTAGCTGAGTTTTCTTACAATAATAGTTATCACACCAGTATCAAAGTTGCACAATTTGAAGCGCTATACGGAAGGAACTATCGATCGCCACTGTGTTGGACAGAAGTTGGTGATAGTCAACTCACTGGCCCCGAGATCGTACACGAGACCACGGAAAAGATCGTTCAGATTCAAAACCGACTCAAAGCCGTCCGTGACCGTCAGAAAAGCTACGCTGATGTGAGACGTAAGCCATTGGAATTCCAAGTTGGGGATAAGGTTCTACTTGAAGTCTCACCTTGGAAAGGAGTCATTCGTTTTGGCAAACGTGGTAAGCTAAACCCTAGATACATTGGACTATTCGAAATCCTAGCCAGGAATGGTCCTGTAGCTTACAAGCTCAGACTTCCTCAAGAACTTAGTAGTGTTCATGACACTTTCCACGTTTCAAATCTAAAGAAGTGTCTTTCGGATGAAACCCTGGTTATACCGCTCGATGAGGTTCAAATTGATGAACAACTTCATTTAATTGAGAAACCCATGGAGATCCTAGATCGAGAGGTAAAGAAGATGAAACGAATCCGCATTCCCATAGTGACGGTCCGATGGAATTCTAGACGAGGACCCGCATTTACTTGGGAACGCGAAGATCAAATGAAGCTCAACTACCCTTACTTGTTTTTAACCCTAGCGACTACAGAAGACACTAACTGAATTTCAGGACGAAATTCTTTCTAACATGGGGAGTATGTGACAACCAACAAATTTCAGGTCAATACCCGACCCAACTTAGTTATAATCATACATATTTTACGTGAGTTTCAATTGCGTTCTAATTATTTGACGTCATTTCATGCATTACAAAATTTCATGCATAACATTTCATGTATCGGTGATTTGACATAATTACCATTATCGCACGCGATATAACTGGCACACACGAGCATTGGTGATTTAATATATGTGTTACTAATAAATACTTTAAAGTGTTTCAAAATATTTTATATTCTAGTGTTTCAAAGTATTTTACATTCCAAATTAAATATATTGGAAAAAGCTTAAATTAATAAATAAACCTAATCACGTACAAGATATACTTTTTTGGAAGCCTAAGACATAGATCAAAAGAAACCTAATCAAAGTATTTTATATCAGATTTTATAAAAATTCTTTGTATCATGAAAAGAGGATGACAACCAGACCCAAAAATCCTCTTAATTCTGTCAAATGTCCATATTTATACAAAGTATACTTTTGGAGGTATTTTGATAAAAAGAAACTCATACACATGAAAAGTATAATGCCATTATACTTAATATAAAACTCATTCAACACATTATGTATTTTTAGGAATATAACTATGGAGACAAGAATCTAAATAAAACATTAATGGCTCGACGTGTCTAACTAGTCAAGTGACATTTTCAAAACTAACTTTGTGGATGAGTTATGCATAACCATCTAAGGTTGGTAATCATGACCTTATGAATATATTGATTTTTGTTTAGGAGATTCCTAAACCAATCACACGTACGAGCTATTGTTAGAATTCACGCGTGCATTACAGGTGAGTTTCACGGTCCCTTTTTTACTTATTTTCATTTTGGGGGAGATTGCATGCAAATTACTATTTTCTTAGACGCATTTACTTGTCAATGATTTCACATGTTATATAAGTTGTTTACTTACCGTATGAAGTCCTTGTTATCGGACGGTTAGTTTATTTCCCAAAGCGATGTAATCATGGATAGTACTATTAGGTTTGACTACCCCCACCCGGGTTAATTACCCTAACGCATTATTAGCCTGTTCACCCCGTGCTTACGGTAGGCACAGGTAGGGGCAATTTATTACAGTTACAGTCTAGCTTCGGTTGTGGTGCTTATATAATACTGTAGTATTGTATGATCGACAATCAAATCATGTAAAGATTTGTGGTCCATTACACTGTTTACATTACTTTAAAACCTATGAACTCACCAACTTTATGTTGACATATTTCGTGCATGTTTTCTCAGGTTTTTGACATTTGCATCAAGTTAAGCTAGCTTGGGCCACATCACATTTAGGGTCCTTCATGCTGTTTGGGACATTTATTGTTGTATTTGACATATTTTGAAAACAATTATATTAGTTCTACTGCTTCCGCAACTCAACTCTAAAAAACAGTTATGTATTTTTAAAGTTATTTGCATCGTATGTTTACTATACCATGTAGTGGTCGATCAATGACTATGGTTTCCATGACGTTCACGCCCCGCGGGAAACCGCCGTGGTTGGGGGTGTGATAAATTGGTATCAGAGCCATTGGTTATAGGGAATTAGGTTGCATTTAGTAGGCCTAGACTATAACCGTAGATCATTTCATCATTTTGGTAGTTTATACATTCACGTAACTTATGTTAAATGTACTTATGTGTTGCCCAGTCATATAGATATCTTTCGTATCAAAATCCATCTTCATTTCCTACTCTAACGATAAGTATCAGCCCATAAGACTATCATAATTCATAGGTTCTCTACTCTTGATGAATTGATTCAACTGATTAACCCCACTGAGGCCGAGACCCCTGCACCTCCTCCTACTATTGTCCCCGCTCCTACTCCGGACCTCATTCCTGACACCACTGAGACCATACCCACGGCCTGATATTCTGGGTTACCAACCCCTCCCCCAGGCACGTATTGGTGGATGCCTGCACCTGAGATTCATGCCAGTCTCCTGGAGTAGCTCATTAAAGGAGTCACATGCATCATTGGACCGATGATGCCAATGGCCATTCAAGTGACCGAGTCACACATTTTTATCGAGCCACCCCTTGAGCCTAGCCACACGACTACCGATGCCCAGCCACCTAACCTAACCCCCAAGCCAGTCGATGCCCTCCGTAATCCTACTGATTTCACCCCTCAGCCAGCCAACACTGAGGTAGTCGACCTTGATTCTGAGACTACTGATTCTGTCTCACAATCGACCAAAACCGACCTAGTGGATTCCGATCCGGAGCCTACCGAGTCCATTCCTTATTTTGTTGACTCTATTCCATAGTCGGTCAACCCTATTCCCTAGCCTACTAATTTAGCCACCTAGCCTACTGACCCTACTCCACGGATTCCTTACACTGGTCCTCGTGATCTCACTTCTGAGCCTGCTGACCCCACCCCTGTAGCTGTTATTCCCGAGACAGTGACTACAGATGCCCACCGTAACGTCGATCTGACGTTACCACTACCGTCATACTGCCGTTATCGGACTAATCCTTAGGGTGCGCTTTGTGCACACACACCTAAGAAGCGAGTTCATATCCCGATTTCTACTTTCTTCGATATGGTGGCGATAGGAGTTTTGTTACTAGCAATTTTAGTCATTACACCAAATTACACTGACATATTTAGCTTAAGTATATGATAGGTTTAAGTGATGGTAAATTGATCGAAAACTAACAAGATAATACAAGGATGTATTTTGAATTTCGCGAATTACTCCTTTGACATATATTTACTACCTGTAAAACTCGGGAGTTTTGACATCGTTATAGGCATGGATTGGTTATCAGAAAACCGAGCGGAAATCGTTTGTCGTGAGAAGATCGTTCGCATTCCACTTCTGAGTGGAGAGACCATATCGATTCAAGGTGAAAAGTATGGTACGATATTAAGGATCATTTCATGTATGAAGGCTCGGAAGTACTTACGAAAGGGCTAACATGCAATCTTGGCGCACGTAGTGGAGAAGCGAACCGAAGAGAAAAGAATCGAGGATATACCCATCGTGCGAGACTATCCGGAAGTCATTCCCGAGGACTTTCCCGGACTTCCACCGCTAAGGCAAGTCGAATTTCAAATTGACTTGGTACCTGGAGCTACTCCAGTAGCACGATCCCCATGCCGACTAGCACCGTTAGAGATGCAAGAGTTGGCTAATCAATTACAAGAGTTGTTAGATAAAGGATTCATAAGACCAATTTTCTCCCTGGGGAGCCCCGGTTTTATTTGTTAAGAAGAAAGATGGATCTTTTCGCATGTGCATCGATTACCGAGAGTTAAACAAACTCACCATTAAGAACCGGTACCCTCTCCCTCGAATCGATGACTTATTCGACCAACTTCAGAGATCTAGTTACTACTTGAAGATTGACTTACGTTCAGGACATCACCAATTACGAATCCAAGAGGAAGACATCCCCAAGACCGTATTTCGAACTCGTTATGGCCACTATGAGTTCATGGTCATGCCATTTGGGTTAACCAATGCACCAACTATATTCATGGATCTCATGAATAGAGTGTGCAAACCCTACTTGGATAAATTCATGATCGTCTTCATCGATGACATCTTGATATATTCACGAACCAAGGATGAGCACAAACAACATTTAAGGTTAATCTTGGAACTACTCAAGAACGAGAGATTATATGCAAAATTCTCAAAATGCGACTTTTGGATCCAAGAAGAGTAATTTCTCGGGCATGTGGTTAATGAGAAGGGAATACATGTTGACCCATCAAAGATAGAGGCTATTAAAAACTGGAAGCACCTAAGACTCCGACTGAGGTGCGACAATTCCTAGGTTGGGCAGGTTATTACCGACGCTTTATCAAAAATTTCTTCAAAATAGCCCCACTATTGACAACCCTGACTCAGAAAGGCAAGAAATTTGATTGGGGTGATAAGTAGGAAGTAGCGTTTCAATTGTTAAAGCAGAGACTGTGTTGCGCGCCAATTCTGTCTCTACCAGAGGGAAACGATGGTTTTGTGATGTACTACGATGCATTACGACAAGGACTTGGATGTGTCCTAACGCAACACGACAATGTTATTGCTTACGCTTCTCGACAATTGAAAGTGCATGAGAAAAATTACACTACTCACAACCTCGAACTAGGAGTTGTCGTGTTTGTACTAAAGATTTGGCGACAATATTTGTATGGTACCAAGTGTACTATATTCACCTACCATAAAAGCCTTCAACACATATTTAATCAAAAGGAACTGAACATGAGACAACGTAGGTGGGTCGAGTTACTAAATGATTATGACTGTGAGATTCGTTATCATCCTGGGAAAGCGAATGTTATAGCAGACGCTCTGAGCAAGAAAGAACGAACCAAAACTTTATGGGTGCGAGCGTTGGGAATGACGATCCATACGAGTCTAACTACTCAGTTTTGTGATGCTCAGTGCGAAGCATTGAAAGGATAGAATTTGAGAAATGAATCTCTTCGCGGCATGGATAAGCAATTTGAGATCCAGTCCGATGGAGCATGATATTTTATGAACCGAATTTGGCTGATGACAAATTGTGGAAACTCAAGAGAACTTGTGATGAACAAGGCACACAAATCAAGATACTCCATCCACCCGGGCTCTGATAAGATGTATTAGGACCTGAAGGAGTTATACTGGTAGCCTAACATGGAAGTTGACATAGCCACCTATGTTAGCAGGTGCCTCACGTGTTCAAAGGTTAAGGCGGAGTATCAGAAACCATCCGGATGACTGCACTAACCGGAGATTCCACAATGGAAATGGGAGCGTATTTCCATGGACTTTATCATAAAACTACCCAAGACATCCACCGGTTGTGATACGATTTGGGTAATTGTGGATCGACTGACAAAGTCTGCTCACTTCATACCAATTAAAGAAACTGATAAAATAGAAAGGTTGACGAGGGTTTATCTCAAGGAGGTTGTTTCAAGACATGGAGTACCGATCTCCATTATCTCCGATCGAGACAGCCGATTTACCTTGAGATTTTGGCAATCATTACAAGAGGCCTTCAGACATTGGAAGACATGCTTAGAGCTATGTGATAGACTTTCGAAACCGTTAGGATACTCATCTACCCTTAGCTGAGTTTTCTTACAATAATAGTTATCACACCAGTATCAAAGTTGCACCCTTTGAAGCGTTATACGGAAGGAAGTGTCGATCACCACTGTGTTGGACAGAAGTTGGTGATAGTCAACTCACTGGTCCCGAGATCATACACGAGACCATGGAAATTCAAAACCGACTCAAAGCCGCGCGTGACAGTCAGAAAAGTTACGCTGACGTGAGACGTAAACCATTGGGATTCCAAGTGGGGGATAAGGTTCTACTTAAAGTCTCACCTTGGAAAAGAATCATTCGTTTTGGCAAACATGGTAAGCTAAA